>PVLA01001162.1:284212-394870 GCA_004027455.1 Hydrochoerus hydrochaeris | reverse complement strand
GTATTTTTGCAGTCTGACGGGGGTAGCCTGTGGCAATAGTTTTATAACCAAAGGTACCTGGTTTACAGCCAGCCTAGGAGGATTATTTTTGGCCCAGACCTCGGGAACAGCTTTTTGCCATTGAGCTAGCAACTCATTATTGATTGAGACTGGGTCTTTGTCTTCTATTAAGAGATGTCCTTCACCCTCTGGGTAGAGGGCCATTACCTGAATAGCTTTTCCTACATGTGACTCTGTGCCCAATTTCAATTTGGGTTTATCAATCTGGAAGTCAATTTGCACCTTTAACTTATGGAGCCAGTCTCTCCCTAAAAGTGGATCTGGGCATTCAGGGACCCACAGAAATTCATGGTGAGTTACTTTGTGGCCTCAGCGGGCCAAACTAGCAACCATTTCCTCTGTCAATTGCCTTACCTCAGTTACTCTTGACAAATTAGTAGGCTTTTTTGCAGCCACTCAAATTGCATCTAGAAGCCTCTGGCGATATTGTTTTAGAGCCTCCTTACCTTTATCGGTGTTGGGATCCCATTCCCATTCCCGGCAAGAGGAAGGAAAAACATGTTCTATTCTCTGGAGGTCAGCCGTAGGAGTGTCATCTGGATCTCGGATGCCCTTTTTACCCAGGGCGAGGACACATAAACATTCCTCTGCAGTTGAAAAGGTCTCAGAGTATCTGCTGGCAGTCGTCCCAAGTGGGACGATGAGTGGCAGACTATCGGGGTCCTTAGAGAAAGGAGGGTTTTGGCTTTTCCATTTGTAGAGATCAGAGGTGGAAAAAGGGGTGTAAACAAACATAGAGCCTCCACCTTGCACTGGTACCTCTCGCAGAGGGCAGAGGGAAACAGCTTCAGAAGGGGCTCTCGGCTGGGGTTCTGCTGGGGGGCGGCTGCATGTGCGGATCGGACTGGGTGGAGGGGAGGAGGAAGGGGAAGGTCACTGCTGGCCATTCCTGCATGACAAAAATCATTAATCTCCCTTTATATACATTTTCCCCATAGCCAGCAGCACGTCTTTTGAACTCCTCGAAATGGTCAAGGACTAGGGCCAAGGGGTGGTGGCTCCTTGGTGCCAGTCTGCCCCATGATTTTCCTAAAGGCAAAGGTTAAGGAACAGAGACTTAACGATAATTGACAAATAACATCAGACAACAGACACAACAGACACAAACAACACAAACGACACAAACGACAGACTGCAGTCAAAAGAAAAACTCCTCACTCAACTGCAAGTTTTTGGTTACAGGATTTAGTTCAACCAGAGGGCTCAAAAACAAATGGAGCAGGTCAGGGCAGTGAGGCAGAACACAAATACAAAGCAAAGTGGGCTGTCAGCCCAAACCGATTGTTCTGGCCTTACACACCGATCCAACTCCCAAATTGAGGGCGTCCCCTCTCCAAATCGAGGGCGTCCCCTCTCCAAATCGAGGGCGTCCCCTCTCCAAATAGAACCTAGGTGTGGCGCACCATCAAAACCCTCCAGAAGAAACAAAATTTACTCACTATTGAAGGGGTCCGGATGATCAAAATAGTCCAATTTGGGTCAGTGGGGGCTAAGCCTCCATCCCGGACAGGCCCCCAAATGTAACAGTGCAATGATGATTTAGAAATGAAAGCCAATCAATCAAGAGTGAAGGAGTTTTATAGCCAAGCCTGGTGACGCAGTCTCTGTTGATGGATCTCAAGACTGCGCGCCTAACAACTAAGGGTGGTTACCTTTATAGTGGGTATGGGGAGGATGAGACTAGCAACGATTGGTGAATTCTGGGTGGTAAGTACATGGGGAGAAAGTTGGTTGGTTATTGAGGGTGGCAAGCAAAGTGTCAGTTCGGGGGAAAAAGGAAACTTATGAAACAGAAACTTAAGTAGGAAACAGAAACTTAATATTAAAATGGCGCATACAGAACAAGATGGTGGCGCATTTGGTTAGTCAATGGTCTGAGCATTACAGTTAGCAAGATGAGCAAGCTTTTTCTCAGATATCTTAGGGATGAGGGGTGGAGATCTCCCATGTAGTGTTTCAAAAGGGGAAATTCCAGCAACATAGGGAGTACAATGCGCACCCAAGAGGGCAAAAGGAAGGAGACTCACCCAGTTTTCACCAGTTTTTAAGGCCATTTTAGTTATCATCATTTTTAAAGTCCTATTTATCCTTTCTGCTTGTCTTGAGCTTTGAGGCCAATACACGCAATGAAGTTTCCAATCAATCTGTAAAGCCTGAGTTAATTTTTGGATCACTTGGGCTATGAAAGCCGGGCCATTATCAGACCCCATAGATAAAGGCAAGCCAAATCAGTGTATAATGTCATATATAAGAGTTTTTTACTACTATGAGAGCTGACTCTGACTTGGTAGGGTATGCTTCTACCCAGCCGGTGAAAGTGACTACCATGACCAACAAATATTTATGTCCTTGTAGCCCCGGCTTTCCCATTTCAGTAAAGTCTATTTCCCAATGTTCTCCTGGCATGGTTCCTCGAAAATGCTTTGTCTCAATCGGCAGTTGTTGCTTTGGATTTACAAGTTGACACTGTGGGCATCTGAGGCTTGCAGACTGGGCAAGCTTGGACAATTGAGGAATAAAATATCATTCTGAAAGAGATCAGCCAGTTTTGATCCTCCCAAATGAGCTGACCTATGAGTCTGCTGAATAAGTTCCCTCCCAAGTGCCTCTGGCAATAGGACTGGCTTGTCGGGCAGATGATACTAGCCTCCAGGGATATTAGGCTTGGCTTAGAGCTGGGTTGCTAGATGGAGGTCCTTTTGAGTATACACAGGTTCCAACAAAGTGGGAAGAATCAACAATAATGTCAGGGCTGTCTTGGTCCCCACTGATTTTGCAGCTGTCTTTTGGGTTTTGGCATGGGCCCTACAATGTATAATTACAACCTTTTCTGGCATCCAGATGGTGGCCAGTAGATCAAGTATCTGAGGGGCATTTTTGATCTTTTGTCCCCCAGAGGTCAACAGGCCTCGTTTTTGATAAAATGGTCCCATGGACATGGGCTATTGCAAATGCATATCTGCTGTCAGTATAGATACTGACCCACTTCCCTTCTGCCAGTTTGAGACCCTCAGTGAGAGCAATAAGCTCAGCCTTTTGAGCAGATATACCTGGCTCCAGGGCTTGCTCCACAAAACTTGGAATTCAGTAATAACCGCTGCGCCCTCAACTGTCTTACCTTGATGGATATAGCTACTCCCATCAGAGAAGTACGAGGGGGCCTCAGGCAAGGGCTTGTCAGTCAAATCTTGTCAGAGACTTTGGAGGTGAACAATTACCTCAGAACAGTCATGGAGAGACTCGGAAGGATCACCATCAGGCAGCAACGTAGCAGGATTCAACACTGCAGTTGTCTTGTAACCAATGGAGGCAGGGTCTAGAAGTAGGGCCTGATGATGCATAATCCTGGCACTGGACAGCCATTGGCTCAGTGGGGCCTTGATTAGAGTTTCCAGGGAGTGTGAGGGTACAACAATAAGCTTCTGTCCAAAAGTCAAGTTTTGGGCTTCCTTTACCAATAAGGCCACTGCAGCTACTATTCGCAGACAGGGAGGCCACCCAGCTGCCACATTATCAAGTCTCTTGGATAGATAGGCCACTGGATGTTGCCAAGGTCCCAAGCTTTGAGTTAATACTCCTTTAACTATGTTCCCTTTTTTATCAATGTAAGAGAAGGGCTTGTGTAAATCAGGCAAAACCAGTGCAGGTGCTTCAGAGCCTAGTGTCACGGTTGGAGCTGCTGCTTCAAAACTGAGTTGGACCTTTAGTTTGTGTAAAAGGTCCCGCCCTAAAAGGGAATCTGGACACTTCAGCACCCAGAGAAACTCATGAGAGATAGTCTTCTGCCCAGGTCTGGCAAGCCAGGCTTGCAGTTTCGGATAGACCTTTTCAGTACCAGTGGCTCCTAATACTTTCAGTTTTTTGTCAGAGTCCCTAATGGCTCTGTCAAAACAGAATGAGCTGCTCCCAAGTCTACCAGAAAAATCAACGGGTTGGCTTACCAGAGTGATGGGCAGGGTAAAGAGAGCGTCCTTTGGTTCTAGTACCGAGTACCAAGTTCGATCTGGGCTCAACAAGCTTAGCAACGAATAGGGGTTGGACACAGTAGGGTGGAGAGTCATGACTCCCCTGTTTACCTCTCGGAGATCCTGCACTGGTCGGTAATCTTGGGTTCCGGGCTTTGGAACTTAAGATTTCCAGCACCTTGGTTACCTTTTTACCATTGATCTCCTGTCAGCTCTCCCGATTATCAAATACTTTATGAGCAATTTCTACAAGCTGACTAAGGGGCATCCCTTTAAATCCGTCAAGCTTTTGTAACTTTTTTAACATCTGGGGCTGATTGAGTAACAAAGGCAACATTAATGCCCTTGTGTTCTCAGGCGCAACTGGGTCTATGGGTGTATAAGGACAATAGGCCTCCAATAACCGCTCTAGAAAACCCGATGGAGATTTAGTAGCCAATTGTCTTACCTTTGAAACCTTGGACAGATTTGTTTGTGGGTCTCTTGGCGGCACCTCTGAGGGCTCTAAGGAACAACTGGCAATACTAGGTTAGAGCCTCCTTGCCTTCCATGGTGTTGGGGTTCCAGTCAGGTTGAGATAAAGGGAAATTCTGGTTCAGGCAATCTGGGTCCAAGGACGAATTTCCATCTGGATCCAGCACTGCCCTTCATCCCAATGCCTGAACATGCTCTCTCTCCTTGGCGGTGAATAACACCTGCAGTATCTGCTGACAATCATCCCAAGTGGAACAATGGGTTACAGAAAATGGATTCTAAGAGAAATGAGACCTTGGGGGTCTTTAGAGAACAGTGGGTTTTGCCCTTTCCAATTATATAGATAGGAAGTAGAGAAAGGAACATAGACAAAATGGGGGCTTAGAGTTGGGTATCTCCTGCAAGGGGCAAAGCGCGGGAGTGGGGGCAGTGGAGGAGGAATCTGGTGACTCCGGGTGTGGTCGGCTCCTGGTCCAGATAGGGCTTGGTGGATGACAAGGAGGTTCCATGGGTTGAGCCGACAGGCGGTAAGGGGCCGGCAGCAGCTCCTCCACATCTCCCTCCGGTAGGACCGGTGGGGCAGGTGGTGGTTTTTCTCTTAGTGGTGCTAGCAACAGAGGGCTACTGGGCTGCTGCCTGGAAGCCTTAACAAACTTTTCTTAACCAGGGAGGAGAATCAAAAATAAGATCAAATCTGTATATAGACAATTTGGTCAGGATGAGTTGGAGGGCCAAAGACGTATCTCCAGACTGCCTCCGCGATAGCCATGTCGAAGCTACCAACAGATGGCCATTCAGGGACTTCGTGAGGCCACTCCAAGGAAGCGAGCACGTGAAGTCTCCCGGGATGAACAGGTTCTCCATATCCCTGGGCCCTTTGCTTAAATTCCTTAAAATGACTAAGAACTAGAGTTAAAGAAGTTAAAGGCACAGATGAAGATCCTTGTCCCATGGTGACTAGTAAGAAAAGGGTCGGTTAAACATACACACAATAAGGCAACACAGAAGACACAAAAACACCAACAATGCACACACACCCTCTTCTGTCCCTTCTCGAGCTTCCTAGAAGGAAATACCAGTGAAATCCCCTAGGCAGCATGAGATCTGGAACAGGCAAGTGAAAAGCAGTTCCTGGTTCACAAACTATGAACAGGTAAATACCAATACCCAACTGTATAAATTACAAATGGGTAAACACCAATACATACAAATTACGAACGGGTAAATTCCAATACCCAACTGTACAAATTATGAATGGGTAAATACCGGACCGTACCAACGGGCAAAATGCCCCCAAACCGGGAGGGCATCCTGCTGCGGTGCAGAAAAAGCACTCAGGCTCCTCTACCAAATGCAAATGCGCGCCAAAATACAAACGAACCAAGGAAAAGCATACATAGAAAAGATACTTACAGAGTACTGACCCAAAGAAATGACTTGAGAAAAGAAAAAGGGGGGCCCTTTTGGGGGTCCTTGGGGTTAATCCCAGAAAGCCCCCAAATGTTGAACCCCAAAAGGCTGCACTCCAAAATAAAATGAAAATTGTAAAAAGGCAAAAAGAATAAAAAGGCCAAGACGTCTTGAAGGGAAAAGTAGAGAGCGCTTTATTATTTAGGCTGGTATCCAAGGACACAGAGTGAGGGTGGAATTTACACTGCTGTGCAACCAGGTTAAGATTTGGGGGTTTATATAGGGGAAAAACCACAAAGATGTGGGGGGCCCCACACCTGTGCATTCCTGAGGAAACAGGACATCCTGTGTTTTTTTTTAAAGGTTAAAGGACGTGGCACATACAGAACAGAATGGCAGCACTAAGAGTTAGATTACAACATCTCACTCTTCAGACAGAAGATTACAACATCTGTCTCTCTTCAGACAGAAGCTTTCTTTCTCTCAATAAATATATTCTACTCTTAACCTCCGATGCTCCTAAAATTCATTCTTTAATTTTAGAGAACACGAACTCGCAGACATAGTAGGTCGGGAGTTTCATTTCCCTATGTCATTTGGAGGTAACCTAGTGAAAATGGCCCTCTTGTCCTTGCAAATGTAACTTAGCAAACAAAGCAGACCAACAACCAGTTGCCATTATAATATACTCTAACTGTGCTGACAAAATGATTGCCAATGAGGTATTTGAAATGGAAAAGAGCCCATTATAACCATAACAAAAGAATCAGATCACTGCAATAACATGCCTCCCAGTGGACTCCAAGAGAAAAACAAAGCATGTTTTAAAAATATGGCTAATCAAATGTATTCAGTATTGCAAGATATTTGTAATGAAATGCAAAACTTCCAATTTACTCAGACATTTTGCTTCATTCTCCACATGACATTTAGAAGGTACTGTTTAAACTGCTGTGCTACCTAGGGTCCCTCCAACCCCCATATGGAGGATTCAGATTAGAAATGATTTCCCTCTTTCCCCACACCCAAGGAAGCCAAACTATAGTGACAATAAGACTATGTCCACAGGTATAATGCTTTCCAGTCACAGAACAGATGCAGAGCACCCATCTCATAAACACAACATGCACACAGCTTTTAACCTTTTACTCTTGAAAGAATTGAGCCAGAGTGTACCTGACAATGGAGTCTTTATACACTTGGTTGCTTAGATAACCTAATTCAGGGCTTCCAAACGGTGCCCGGTGATGTAACCCATCTCGCTCTCACAGGTCTATCATCAGCACAGTTCCTACATTTGGAATCCCATTTAAAGAAACTCATCTCAGAACAAACTCAGAATAATCAAGATAGTGAGGATGAAAACCTACCAGCTATTACTCAGGAAATGTTATCTGGCACAGGTAGATATGCTGATTTGAAGGTTCAAGCACACACCCCACTCTTTATTTTCACACTGCAAAGAATTACTACACCAAGCATAGATTTCAGTTCTGGAAGGTAGCACACACAATAAGTTCTTTACCCAGCTACACCAAGGGCCTACAGAAACTTACACCCACTTTGCAGCTAGATTGCAAGAACCTGTAAATAGTCAGATTTCTTATGACAATACAGCTAAAATACTCCTTCATCAATTAACATATGAGAATGCCAATGACAAGTGTAGATGAGCCTCAACCTCAGGACTTCATACTAAAGACTTACACTCCTATATTCAAGTATGCCAAAATATTGGATTTGCCACTGATAATTGTATACTCACGGTACAGGCTATATCCCAACTTCTTGCCCCTAAGGCAGATATGATCAAATGTTTTAATTGTGCTAAACATGGACACACTCACTGGTGCTGCCCAGAGCAATAGAGGCATCACCTTCCTCAGCTATACAGACTATTGCTAGACCAGGCTCAAATTTACCACATAATCTGTGCTCATGCTGCATGAAATGTTTTCACTGGGCAAAAGACTTTAGGTCTAGAATTCCTAAGGATGGCTCACCTCTGTTTCAGGGAAAAAGAGAACTGGCCCTTCCCCAGGGCCAGATGCAAACACAGGGGATAGTATCAAACAGTGTCCTGCTATCCCAGTCACAGCTGAACCAGTTGTCCTCAGTCCAAACCAGACAAACATCAGTTTCTCCACCAGGATGAGTACAAGGCATGACATTAAGTCCTTCCTGCAGGAAACCACCTTGAGTGCAGGATTAGAATTACCAGTAGCTTCTTATATACATTTATGGGAGGGGGGACCAGTATGAGTCCCCACTGGAATCTATGGGCCACCACCAGAAAAGACCATGGGATTAATTATTAGAAGATCAAATTTAATCTCTAAGAGACTTATTGTAATTCCTACTATAATAAATACTAATTTTCATCAAGAAATAGTTGCGGACCATCAGTTGTGGGCTTTCCCATGAAGAAGATTACACCATGAAAATTGGAAAGAGCCTCAGTCAGAACAGGAACCATGTCTTCCTGTGAGACGGCCAGTGCATGGGCTGAAAAACAAGCAGAGTATTACCCCACACACACTGATTCAGAGGACTCAGGTGAGATGATAGCAACTGAGGGGAAGGGAATAGCTTGATGCTTGTATTGTTTGGTTGACTCTGCGGGCCTGGGGCTGGTGGTCTGGGCATCTAGTTGGAGGATGGCAGTGTGCATTGTGTCAACTGTGGGGGATTTTCTGCTGTCTTAGTTTTGAAATCCAATGCTTTGTTTACTGTTTTGTTTTATCCCTGTGTCTGGTAAACTGAGTAGCTATGTTGAAGATAACAATGTGCAGTATTGTTTTCACTCTTTTGTTTATTTTGATTTATTGTTGTGTTTCATTCAGTGTTATGTTTTGATTGGTTTCATTCTATTTGTTTTTGTTTGATTTTGCTATATCCGATGGCACGGACAACTACTGTGAAAATAACAAGATACATTATGGTAGCCATTGTTGATTTCCTATTATCCTTTTATGAAGTTCTGTACCACTTTTACCCCTTTGTTTTAATTGGATTTATTCTGCTTTGTTTTGTTGGGTTTTATTCTCTTTAAAGTAAAAGAAACAAAAGGTAAAATAAGAAATATCAGTTTCCATATCTTCCATTGACATTTAGGTGATCAAAACTGGTGATCTAATTGCTCAGATTTTACTCCTTCCCACAAATCGTTTGTTTGTTTGGAGCCAGGGATCAAACTCATGACTTCACACTTGTTAGACAGGCATTTGTGTCACTGAGATAAATCTCCAGGTCTCACAGAGAATTCTTCTGGTCTATTAGCTGCCTCTGTCTGTCCTCAAAGGCAACAGCTCTCTTTACAGGCAATTTTGAAACTTTAGATTCAAAATTTTAGAGTCATTTGTAAGAAATTAAGCCCCAGAGGATAGAATTGAAACATTCATTTCCTCTCTCTCTCTTTCAAAATGTTAAAAGCAGTCAATCAGAGTTTTTGATTATTTAGAGTTTAATTTTCTGTTACAGTGTAGCCGGAGTCAATCATAACTTCTGTTTCTAGAAGCATGTTTTGCTAAGGGTTATACATTCAGCCTGGGGAAGTTCTCAGTTTTATTTGTCTTTTTGCACCTGAGATGGTTAGGATTTGGTTTTTGTGCCATACCTGAACTCACTCTTCTGTCACTCCCCCACTGCCCTGGCCCAGAGAAATCACAGTACACGACAGCTTTTAATCCCAGGCAATTCTCTCTCCCATGGACAAATTGCCAAATGGTAGATTTCCCCTCCTTGGGGCTCTTCCAGAGGGAAACAGATCATCACTTATCTCTGGGTGACATTCAAAAGCAAGTCTAGTTGTAATCCTATAGCTCTCAAAAATAAATATATAGGTATTAATCCAAATGTATCTGCCTTTTAGTCCTTAGGCAGAACTGGAGATTAACTCCTCTCTCCTCAAGAACAATGCTAGAGCCAAGGGATTTAGCTCAGTGGCATAAGCATTGGCCTGGCCAGCACAAGGGCATCAGTTCGATTCCTCATACTCCCCGCCCCCCCGCCCAAAATGACGCTGCCTGGTTTTCACATCACAAGGCAGGCTGAGGTTCATTGATAAAACAAAACATTCATAGGGGACATTATGAATTTAATAACACTTTTAAACTAAAACAGTATTTAAAAATAAGCACAGCCCCAGTCCACAGAAGACAGCCTCTCCTCATTTCTCTTCAGTGTAGCCTGTAAACCGGCTGCTCTCAAAGATAATCTATACCCACAAATCTGTCCTGTTCGTCCCCTAAATAGTAAAAATTACCTTAAGAAATTTATCCCATTAGAAGAAACAGTTACATGTGACTATAAAAACTGCAATTTGGATATTCCAATCACACAAACCATCAGCCTAAGTATTGGCTTTGATTTCACATGGGAAAAAAAGGGTTTAATCCTTCTAATTCTCATTATAAGAAATCTGAGTTAATTGACCTACAAAAATGTCCTGACTAGTCTATTTAGACTTACAAATACGAAAACTAAAAAAAGTCATTGTAATTCAAATTGGCTAAATGTATTTGAGGGCACTCTGATTTTATAAACTGTCTTGTGTGTATTTGTTTGGTCTGTATATTCTGTAAATGGATGATATATTTTAGATCAAAAAATATTTTTTTCCTTTTTTTGCAATTTTGATTTTTTGAGGGACCCTTTAGGCTATTGGACAGGATTCCAATTGATTTATAAGGAACCAACAGCTTGGAGAAATTTCTCCAGTCCTTGTTCATTAATAGGGAGCCCTATAATCTTCATAGACTTATGGGAGACATCCCAATAGATGTTCATTAAAATATATTACTGTGATATGTTCACACTGGTCACTGCCAAAAGATTAAATTTTCTAGACAATAAGATTTTTATTTAAAGATGCTCTGGTACAAAGATGTTCATATAGCTATGACAATTGATTGTTATTAACCTCATGATATTCATGCCTCTGGATGTATAGGTCTTCCAAATTGTAAAATGGAGATTATTTATGGTAACAGACTTTTGTTTCAGATTCAGACCTCTGCCTTGAACAAAAATTTATGAGATGTACATTCCACTACATGTCAACAAGTTACACAAAAGCTTCTTCTGCATTAGATAGAGAGATGATTGACTAAAAGAGGCATTTTATGTCAAAATGGAAATTCACATTGTTACAAAATGTCATAATTATCATGCCACAATATTATGTATGGCTTTTATTTCTAATTTTATATGTAAAACATGTAACTGTTTACATTCTACAGGGATTTAAATACCAGGACATATGTGGCTGATGAAACATAGTGATTCTACTTTATGTTCCAAGGTGCTTGATATTGAGATAAAGTAGTAACGTTAAGCTTAATGTCTTATTGCACTGTAATGTTATCAATATTTTCTTCTGGATTTTCAACAACTGAGGTTTGGACACAAAAACCTAGAAAGATAGACAGGCTAAGAAGAAAGCCAATATTTTAGTCATATGACCCTCCGAGGTCAATGAGAACCCAGGACATAAGAGCACCTCTGCTCTGACATATGATACTCGGTCAGTCCCTGGGTTTCTGATCAAGGAGACTCTGGGAGCACAGAGAAAAGTGAGCATCGAGGTGTAGTGTGCCTAAGGAGAGTCACCAGGATACAAATGTCTCCCAAGCTTTCATAGCAATTCAGTCAAGCAATGGCTGGAACTCATCCAAAGGCTGATGCTGACAGGAGCATTAAGAAGTGCTGTGCATGGTTCCAAAGTAATTCCTGAGGAGACATAACTGCCCTTGATAGATAGCAAAGAAGTCACTTTTTATTAACACAGGTCTCACTTTAGCTTGGTCTTAAACACCCAGCAGAAAAATACAAACAAAAGATGCGTGTCCTATATGCTGATTCAACTGCTTCAATTACAAAAACAAAAAGGGCGAATATGTTGTGGACCACAAATTCACAATGGCGAATTGTGCATACTTCTCTAAGAGATAAAATGCAGGCTTTGGACTATCCATACCAACCATCTGAGATTTCCCACTGACAGTTCTAAGCACAAGATCATCAACACCTTCTGCAGTCATCACAAGATTGTACTCCAGGACAAGATCCTTCTTAGCACATGACCAGATATCTACACCCTCCTGAGTCATCAGAGGATTATACTTACCCTTAGAGCCATAAACCTGTGAGTCTTCTGCTGAATTAGAATCTTTTGATACCCAGACTATCATTCCCCCCCCCATAAATACTGGCTGTTTAGAATGTGAGGAGGAGACATTGGCTTTCCAGCCACTCATGTATTACTAACCATGTCTCTGTTTTTTATTTTCTCACTGTACCCTTCACACACACAGAGTTTTTTGCTGGGACCCAGATAGTAACAGTGCCATTTATCTCTCTCTCCCACTTTTACACTACTTCAGATAAAAGGCCTTTCCATAAGCCCATTGTCCGCAGAAGAGACAGAGCTGAGATCTGTTTTCAGCTGTCCTAGCATTTCTGAAATGCTGCCAGATTCACACCCCAATATCACCTCATAGGGACACCAGTGAGAACTGTACTGATACACCAATGACACTCATTACAAAGGAGGCAGCAATGGTAGTTACCAGTGTACAGGTCTTGGTGTTAGCTCTGAGAGCTTACAGTGCAGCTTTGAACTGTGGGTTCTCAGAAACAACTGCCAACCTCATATACCACCTGCATCGTTGATCTGGCTGACACACTTAAAACATGGTGGGAAACTGTGCCTGGTCCTGTCTTTAGCCTGTTGTTTTCTTTATCCAGATTCAAGCTCACCAAAGTGATCCCACCTGGACAGGAATATTATGACTCCTCCACTTTCAGAAAATCCAAGTAACTAGAATGGCTTCTTCACAAGGAACTCCACTCAGTTTAAAAAAAAAGGCAGGGCCAATAAACCCACTCTAGTGAAGAGAATCCCACCTTTGTACATGTTAGAAAAACAGGGGCTAGACATAACTGACATAATTGGCCTGGTCAGACCCCAGATAACCAGCAAAAGATACATTGTAATTCCACATTAAAAAGGAGCATTACAAAACTGTGCATTTCCTAGGAGGAAGCCTCAGGTCACACTTTTCCCAAGAAATGATTACCTCATCACTCTACAGTTTTGCCACCTGCAGACCCTAAAGAGCACAGCTGCCTGGCCAGGTTCCACACTGTAATCAGCCTCACCAGAAGCCATTGCCGTACTCAACCAGCAGCTCCACCTGATGGGTGGTTGCATAGGGTGATACCACACCTGACATTAGAGAACAAACAGTGGCCCAGCCACTACCAGAGCTCACTAGAGGTCCTACATGCCTGAAGTGGTGATGAATTTGCCCTTCCTCAATCACAGTGCAGGCATCATCTGGAGCTCACAGCACCCATGATACACCCATAACCCCAGGCCATGTTCTCCCCAAGCCAAATGTAATTTTAAAAAATCCATTAGGGTGGTATTGTTACCACCATGCCAGAGCATGAGTCCACTTGCACCAGGAATGTGCTTGATATCTTTGATGTTAGTTCGATAGAAACCTAGTACTTTCAGGCAAGGACTAGATTCACCTCCATCTGACTACTACTACACAAGTCCTCCATCTGACTAAAGTTGCAGGGATCCAGCTGTATTGCTTCTTCCCTTGACCATGATTCAATCCATCAGTCACCAGCAAGATTACATTCTATATAACTCTCTGCCTCTTCTTATACCTTGTTGACTTCTGCTCATGGCCATCACTTCTTTCACATCAGATATTCTCAGAATACACAGGAGAGACTAAACATGCAACACAAGGATATGGTTTCATTTGAAAAAGAATCAGTTATTCCCAAAACATAGAACGGATTTCAGAAATTTTCATGACTAAGGTCAAGACATAAAAACTGTAAAGAATGTGGGAACCACAATAACTATGTGATAAAATAATAAATTTCCAAAAAATAATACCTAGGCAATGAAGACCTATAAAATGACTGAAAAACAATTTAGAATAATGCTCATAAAGTTCAGTGAACTACAAACATGTATTCATGTGAAAATCAATATAATTTTGGAAAATGCATTTTAAAAAAGGAACTTGCAAGTGTTTACCCAAGCCATTGCCCCATCTACTCATCAATGAAAGCCTCCTCTACTCAGGTGAAACAGTGCTGGGGCACCGGAGGTGGTGGCCACTTGCATTGCCTCTGCCATCATGGGAACCCAGAGAATGACAAAAGGCAAATTGCAATCTCTGACCTGCAGCCTGCCAAGAACAAATCTGGAGTTCACCAACATAGAAGAAATTGGGAAACACACCTGAAATTTTGGAAATGATAGCAACTGAAGTAAAGGAATCCACAAGACTATAGAGGAAATCAGATCAGATATAATCCCTCAAGTTAAAAAGTAATGTCAATATTTATAAACAAAATGCTTAGTACATCTAGAGCAGAGATAGGTAAGAAAATAGAAGATGATAGCAAGGGAATGGAAAACATGAATGATCAATATAGGAAACAAATACAATGCTTGAAACAGATTCCAGCAGATATTCAGGAAATCTGCAATTCCAATGACAACCAGCAAAACCACTTGAATGAAACTGAAAATAGACTTTGAGACCTTGAAGACAACATTGCGGCTAGTGACCATGAAAGGAAAGGCTCTTCAAAAATAACAAAATATCAGGAAACAACGGTTACAACATGATGCAAAGAAAAATAATGTAAGAATAATGGATGTCAATGAAAAAGTAGGAGCCAACACCAATGACATTTAAAAAATACTATTTGCAGAAGTAATAAGACAGTTTCCCAAGCATAGAAAATGAACCCTACAAACATTTAAACCAGGCAGATAGAACCCTAATTAACCATAACCAAAATCAACCTACATCCAGACATGTAATCATCAAGATCCCAGAATATCAGCACAAGAACAGAATATTAAAAGCTGTTAGAGAAAAGACACAGATCAGCTATATGGGAAAGCCCAGGAAAATCACAGCAGCCTTCTCCACACAAACTTTCAAGGCTAGGAGAGCTTGAAGTCAAGTATTTCAACTCCTAAAAAAAAAAAAAAAAGCAACTTCCAAACCAGACTGATGTACTCTGCAAAACTACCTTTCAAAATCAGTGGAGACATAAGATACTTTTATGACAAAGAACAATTGATGAAATTTAGACCACAAATCTAGCACTTACAAAGTGTACTAAAAGATATTCTAGACAGAGACAAAAATGACTGCAATTCCAAGAACAACAGAAAGAAACCACCAAGCAAGGCAACCAATTAAACAGTGAGGAAAAGCAGGAAACCAAGAGCGGGAAAATAACACGACAAACACAAGCCAATACATATCCGTTATTACCATCAATGTAAACGACCTCATTCACCAATCAAAAGAAACAGACTGGCAGAATGGATCAAGAAACAAGATCCAACAATATGCTGTATATAAGAAACACATTTAACTCAAAAAGACATTCATAAACTAAAAGTCAAAGGGTGGAAATAAATACTCCATGCAATAGGAACACAGAAAAATACCAAGGGTAGCTATCCTGTTTGCAGATCATATGAACTTCAAACCAAGAATGATTAAAAGAAATTAAAAGAAGGCCATTACATACTTTGTTAGGGTAAAAATTCAAGTGGAAGAAATAACAATCATAAATATACATGCACCAAATACAGGAGCACACAACTATATAAGGAAAATGTTAATAGACATGAAAAACGTATAAGCAATAACACAGTTATAACAAGGGACTTTAACACTCTGTTGTCACAGAGAGACAGATCAACAGAACAAAAAAAATCAGCAAAGAAATAACAGAACTGAATCAAACCTGGAACAAATGGACTTAGTACACATTGACAGTGTTCCACCCACTATCAGAATATGCATTCTTCTCAGCTGCATATGGGATTTCTCTAAAATAGACAACATACATATAATGTGCTTAGGTGAATACAAAGGAATACCAAGGCATATTATCTGCCTACAGTGCAAAAAAATTTCAAATTAATGATGAGAAACCACAAAAACTCCATAAACATGAAACACCCTCCTGAACAACCAATACATCACAGATGAAATTAAAGGAGAAGTTAAATAGTGTGTCCAATTAAAAGAAAATGCAAGTACAACTTATACAAACCTGTGGGATGCAGTGAAAGCAGTTCTACCAGGGAAATATATAGCAGTGAATTCTCATATCAGGAAAACAGAAAGAGCACAAATAAAACAACCTAATACTACACCTGTAACTTCTACAAAAAGAAGAGCAAGTCAAATCCAGAGTCCAAACAAGAGAGGAAATTACAAAATCTGAGAAGAAATTCATGCAATTGACATTAAGTAAACAATACAAACATTATTGAATCGAAGAGTTGGTTCTTTGAAAAAAATTGATAAACATCTAGCCAATCTTATCAAAAAGAGAAAAAAAACTCAAATTCACACATTAAGGAGTGAAAACAGTGAAATCATTACAGACCTTGTAGAAATTCAGATCATCAATACTTATTATTGAAAATGTAATTAGAACCTTCTCAACAAAGAAAAGCCCAGGTCCTACTGGATTCACAGCTGAACTCTACAAGAAATTTAGGAAAGACTTAATGCTAACACTGCTCAAAATCTTCAACAAAATTGAAGGGAAAGCAAATCTCCCTAAACCACTTCTGGAAGCAAGTATTACCATGATACCAAAACCACAGAAAGACCCAACTAAAAAAGAGAACTGCAAGCCAATCTCTCTAGTGGATATAGATGCCAAAATCCTCAATAAAATACTAGCAAATAGAAGGCAGCAAATCATCAAGAAGATTAAACACCATGACCAAGTGGGACTCATCCCAGGAATGCAGGGATGATTCAATATACAAAAATCATTAAGTGCAATACACAATATTAACAGAGCAAAACACAAAAATCACATGATCATCTTAATAGATGCACAAAAAGCTTTTGATAAAGTGCAACACTCATTGATAGTAAAAAAAAAAAAAAACTAGAGAAAATCAGAATAGATGGTCTTTACCTCAATCTGATGAAAGGCATCTATGACAAACCAATACCCAACATCACACTAAATGGACAAAAACTGAAAGCTTTCAAGAATAAGACAAGCATGTCCACTGTCACTACTTCTATTCAATATAAACATTAGCCAGTACAATTTGACAATGAAGAGGAATAAAAGGAATAAGGATAGGAAAAGAAAAGTTAAACTATCATTATTTGCAGATGACATGATACTCTACATAGAAGACCCCAAAAACTCTGCCAACAAACTTTGAGACTTAATAAGCAAATTCAGCAGCATAGCCCAGTACAAATTCAACACTCCAAAGTCAATAGCATGCCCATACACAAACAACAAACTCACTGAGAGAGAAAGTAGGGAAACCACACCCTTCCCAATAACATCAAAAAAGTGAAATACTTAGCAATCAGTCTAACAAAGGAAGTATAAGATTCATACACTGAAATTACAGTATTCTAAAAAACAAATTGAAGAATTCAGAAAATGGAAAGACATTCCTTGCTCATGGATAGGAAGAATAAATATTGTGAAAATGGCCATATTCCCAAAACTCTCCTGCAGATTTAATGCAATTCCAATCAAAATACTATTAACATACCTCACAGATCTAGAGAAAACATTCCAAAAATTCATATGGAGCCATAAGATATCTAAAACAGCAAAGGCAATCCTGGGCAACAAAGGAAAGAGGGGGCATCACAATCTCAGACTTGAAATTATACTAAAAAGCTGCTATAGTAAAATCAGCATGATACTGGTGAAAAACAAAAAACAGACCTGAGGATAATAGAACAGAATAGAAGATAAACACACAACCTTAAATACACTTAGCCACCTTATCTTTGACAAAGGGGCCAAACACATTCACTGGAAGAAAGACAGCCACTTTAAGAAGTGCTGCTGGAAAGACTGCTTTTCCATGTGCTGAAAAGTAAAACTAGACCCATGACTATCACCATGGACTAAACTAAAGCCAAAATGGATCAAAGATCTAAATATTAAAAGAGAAACACTAAATCTGCTGGAAGACAAAGTAGGTAGACATCTTGGAGACATAAGGGTAGGCAGAGAATTCATAACAAAAATCAAACTGCACGGGAAATACTTCTCCAAATCAACAATTGGATTCTAAAAGTTTTTGGGTATCAAAAGTAATCTCCAACAGAGTGAAAAGAATTGGGGAAAAATCTTAGTCAACTGTCCCTCAGACAAAGGACTTATATCTAGAACATATAAAGAATTCTTTAAAAATCAGGCCCCCAAAATTCAAAGACCCAGTCCAATATGCCCGGACTGGGTATATGAGATGCATATACAATTCTCAGATGAAGGAATACAAATGGCAAATAAATATAGGAAAAATGTTCAACATCATTCGTCACTAGAGGAATGCAAATTAAAACAACACTGAGATATCATCTCACTCCAGAAAGAATGGCTAACAACAAGAGATCAACAAATAACAAATGCTGGCAGGGCTCTGTGGAAACAGGAAGGCTTCTCCATTGTTAGGGGCAATACAGACTGGTTAAGACCACAGTGGAAATCAGTATGGAGATTCCTCAAAAAACTAGGAATGGAGGTTCCATTCAACTCAGCTATTCCCCTTGGGGATTTATTTTCCAAGAAAAATTGAAAACATCATACCACAGTGATCTCTGTACACTCATGTTTACAGCTGCATAATTTGTGACAGCCAAATGCCCATCAACTGAGGAATGAATAAAGAAGATGGGAGGGGGGCTAGGGATTTAGCTCAGAGACATAAGCACCTGCCTTGCAAGCACACAGTCATGAGTTCAATCCCTGGTACTGGGAAAAAAAAGTCTCTAAAAAAAAAAGAAGATGGGATGTTTTTATACAGTGGAATACTACTCAGCCATAACGAGTGATAAACTTGAGGCTTTTATAGGTAAATGGATCAACTATAAACCATACTCATAAGTGAAATAAATCAGTCTTACATGTGTAAACACTATATTATCTTGCTAGCGTAAAAAAACTGGAGTAAATAAGATCAGAAAGTAAATTGATATAGTAAAAGGGAAAGAAACTGCTCAAATGGAATTTATATTATTTGGTTAATTTTGCATGCTTGTATCTGGTGACCTGAGAAACCATTTTGAAGATACCACTATGCAATATAACAACCAGCAAAGTTATAGGAAACAATGGGATTTAGCTCAGCGGCATAAGCACCTGCCTTGCAAGCATGCAGTCATGAGTTCGATCCCCAGTACCGATAAAAAAAAATTCAATATCAGTCTAACAAAAAAATCATCCAAAAACATAATTAACAGGGTGATTCCATTTAAAATCAATTAAACAAAATTACTCAGAAATAAATTTACACAAGACCATGGAATGAAAATTGATAGATTTTCCTTGGTGTGGTAGAGAAGCAAGAGCAGAAAGAGGAATAAAGGGGAAAAAGGCCTTTATTGCAGGCACTAAAAGACTGCAGAAGAATACAATACTGTCAGTGGACAAAGAAGCAGTGGGGGTTTTATTGTGTTTGACAGGGGTGGAGGTTGGAGGGCGGGCAGAATGATGTTTTGACAGCTGGTTAGCAGAATGTTGAGGCATGCACACTTAAAGCAGGAAGTTCAAATCTCCTTTTGGAAGAATGAGGAAGTCAGTATTGAAGGAGGCGCTGACCAGCACCATGTTGGGCCCGCACCATGCAGAGCCTGGCCTTGCTTGACAGGGGCAGAACCCATCAAAAATTATAGACATTAACAGTAGAAAGTGAAGAAGAGATGAGAAATGGAAAGATATCCCCAGCTCATGACTTAACATAATTAATATTTTTCCATATTGCCCCAAACTCTGTACAAATTCAGTGTGATACCTATGAAAATATCAATGATAGCTAACCGTTATGGTGCACACCTATAATCCCAGCACTCAGGAGGCTGAGGCAAGAGCACAGCTGCAAGTATAAAGCCAGCCTCAGCTACATAGAGTTCAAGGCCAACTTGGCATAAATACTGAGACACTCTAAAAAAAACATCATATTCTTCACTGAAATGGCAGGGAGGGCTTTCCTAAGACACTATAGAAGAGACCTCAGATAGTTCATTGCATGCAAAAAAGGAAAATGATGAAAGTGTCATATTACCTGTCTTCAAGCTATCCTATAAAGATATACTAGTTACACTATTAGACTGATAAAAACTAAATACACCAACTAATGGAAAGAACAGAGAGGCCAGCACTCAACCATCATCCAGTGAATTGTGTATTTCAACAAACATTCCAACAATACACAATGGGGAATCGATATCTCTTCAATAAATTGACGCAGGAAACAAAGTCTTGGCAGGCAAAAAATGCAATTGTAAAAATGCAATTAGACTTTTCATCACACCAGTTACAAAAATCAACTCAAATGGATGAGAGTATTAAATGTAAGACCAGAAACTATATATTTTAGTCCCCTTTCTTTCTCTATATTTAAGTGCCTGAGATATACAAAGTGTGATGGTTAGAGTGGAGAGTCAACTTGACTGGCTTTGAAATGTGCCCAGGGGATTGGTAGACTACACTCTGAGTGCATCTGGAGTTGTAAGTTTGGATACTATTTATCCCCCTGAGCTTTTTCCTGACCGGTACTATTCCCTTGTTTGTTTTCCAGCTCTCATAAACTAAGCAATTTTGCTTGACCACACATTTCCATCATGATGGTTTTCCAGTTGACCATGGACTGAATCATCTTAAAACAGGAGCCAAATTAAGTCTATTCTCTTTTAAATTGCTGGTGTCAGATATTGTGACCAGCAACAGAAAAATTGGTACCATTAGTGGAATTATTGCTGTCAGTGTACCTATGTGGTTTATATGTTTTTGGAACTGCTTTGCAAGAGGCATTGGGAAAGGTTTTCATATGTGGTATAGAACCCCTGGAATGCTACAGTTAGAGTTTGATGGGAGATTCTGCTTGGAGCTTAGAAATCACATTGCTGACAACAATGAAGAAAGTAAAGCCCAGACTCAGAAAAATCCTGTCAGAGTGTCTCACACCGACAGAAAATCCATCTACATTTTGTTCATGTCCTGACACTTTGCAGGAGTCAGAAATTAAAGGTGGTGGTTAATAAACCTGGCAGAGGAAATTTCAAGATAGTTGAACATTTAAGTGCATAGTATGGATATTTCTCACTGTTTTTGCCAAAATGGTACAGAAAATCAGGGGGCAAAGAGAAGAGCAGTGGGGGGAAGGGGAAGCACACACAAAAAAGAGAGAAGACCAGAAAAATTTAAAAACTCAAATCTACCTTAAAAGAAACAACCTGCAAATTTGGGGTCAAAAGGTGTATGGTTGCTGAATAGACTAGTCCCATTAAAAAGAAGCCAAATATTTTGTACAGGGGTGTAAAGAAAGATGCCTTGAGGGCATCTCAGAAATCAAGAAGACTGTGCCCATAGTAGCCTAGAGCATGCAAAAGTATAAAACTTTCCTTTAGGAAAAGAGTCCCTGGAACTCTTGATTAAGAAAGGCCTCCTAGGAAATTGCCTTCCCAGGATTAATGTCAATGTCCACAGTTGTTAAAGCCCCCAGAGGTCACTGCAGCCCTGGTGCAAGGGAGCCTTGCTATGGCTCTGACAGACCTGGGCTTCATCCTCCTGAGCCTGGTTTTCCCGGCATGCAGAATGCAAGCGTTGTGTGCTTGGAAAGGTTTCTGTCCAGGCTGCACAGGAATGCCTGAGAGGCCAGGCAAGGAGGCCCTGAAAGGGCAGTGCCTGAAGCTGTCAGAGTGAAGCTAAAAGCACACAAAGACCCTAAGAAGTTGGACCTGTTAAAAGCAAGGAATATCGGCTGAGGAAACCTGCAGGTTGTGAGTAGCTGCAACCCAAGGGAGAGGCCCTGAGGACTGAAAAGAGCCAGGAGATAGGGGCGTGGCTCCCCAGGCCCACAGATTCACATTTGAACCATGTGTCACAGATGCTGGATACGGAGCCACAGAACTTAGTATTTGCCGTGCTGGGTTTCAGTCCTGCTTTGCTCTGATTGTTTTCTACCCCTCTCCTTTGAAATGGGAGTGCTTACTTGTGCCATTAGACGGTGAGATTATGTAACTTATTTTCCATTTGTACAGCATTGCACAGCTAAGGATTTGCTTTGAGTCTCAGAAGACACTTTGGCTTAGACTTTGGAAAAGCACTGGGTCTCTTGGTTCCCTGAGGAAGGGTTTGGTGCGTTTCTAGTTGTACTGTCTAGTTCTATTAGGCAGAATTGAAAATTTTTATGGTCTTTATTTGGAGATTAAGTGTGGCTTCAGGGAATGTATTTGAGTATAACACTGATATGGCAGGGCAGAGCGTCCACACACCTAGGTTTGGGTTCCATCCAAGGAGTGGGCAGAGCACCATTCTGGGTATGTCTGGGTGGGCTGTGGAGATGTGGCCTCGAGGTCTATGTCTGGGGCCTCATATCTTCCAGCCTGGCCTAGCGACCCTTCCCTGCCTCACAGCCACGTGAACTAAGCAGCTTGGTTCCGCCACACCCCTCCACCATGATGTGCCTGCCTTGGAAGTGTCTGACCATGGACCCTTAAAATGTCAGCCAAGTTAAAGTTTTTCCTCTTTCAAATTGTTCTGGAGAACATGATGCTGAAGGACATAAGCCAGACGCAAGAAGTTAAGTACCTCTTCTTCTCACTTATGTGCAGCATCTCAAACAGTAAAACCAACAGAACCAAAGAGTGGAATGAGGGTCTCCAAATGTGGGGATCTGGGCAATGTGGATGAGAGGTATGATTTTTAACATTTCTACTGCATACTTTGGTGAACAGTCAAGAATAAAAGATTGTGCATTACAGAGATGTTACAAGAATAAATGTTGATGTTCTTACTCCAAAATAGTGTTGAGTGTTTGATGTCAGCAATATGCTTCCAGCGGTTTTAATGATTCTAACACTGTATTCACGTCATGATGTCACTATACCCTGTGAAGTCATACAATGATAAATTGTCAATTTGAAATTAAAGAGTAGATAAAAAGCCCGGCATAGTGGTGCCCACTTAAAATCCCAGCACTTGGGAGGCTGAGGCAGGAGGATCTTTACAAGTCCAAGGCCACCTTGGGCTACATGGTAAGTTCAAAGCTAGCTTGAATGACATAGACCTTATCTCAAAAATACAATACAATAGATTAAATATAAAAGATACAGGGAAAAGAAATACATTAGTGAGTGACCAAGTTTTTCAGTAGTTTTACTTCAAAGTAACAAACAATGGAATAATAAATAGAAACAGAAAAAATATCAAAGGATCATAAGCATTATACCTTGAATAAATCTAATACCTTAATTACCAGCCTGATCAGATAAAATAAAAAGAAGAAATAAATTTCCAATATAAGGAATGAGCGAAGTGCTATCACCACAGATTCCACAAAAACAATAGGAATATCATAAATTTATGCCAGCCGAGATAAAATGGGAAAACTGCTTAAGAGACAGTAGGTAAAGGGGAGGAGCTAATGATGGCCAATCAGTGAGCAACAAAATACAAAGCCTTCTGGGAGAAACAACTCATATGCCAGAATAAAATATCCTGGAGAGATCCAGGCAGAGGGAGATGGATCCTCTAGACACAGGAAGAAATTAAAACTAAAAAAAGCTCATCAAACACGCAGTCTTGGGACTACAATTAGAACAGCTAAAATTACTGGACAAGGCATTTTCACTGCAACCCACCAAATTTACCCTGGCCTGAATTCGCAAATTCATACCGGCTGGCAGAGCCAGCAAAACTTGTTCTCGCCGCCACTCACAGGAGCCACAGCCGCGCTGAAGTCGGGGGTTGTTGAGCCCAACAGAGAGCAGAGCCAACAAAGGGACCTTCACTAATCCATGGTCAATGCTGGGAATGAGAACCCCCTGCCACGGGAAGGGCATGACTAAATGGGCCACATGTTGGATTCGGGCAGGAGGAGCTTGAACTGGGAGTGACAGTGACTTCAGTTGGTTGCTCCCTCCCCAGAGCAGATTTGTGGGATTTGCTTGGACTGGGCCACGCCCCTGGCCGGGACCCAATAAGCAGTCCCAAATTGATTCCCTGTGGCTAGCACACACTAACCTGGTGAAGGTCCTTGAAGTTTGGCTGACCCGGTAGGGAGGGGCCGGCATATGCAGTCCCTGCTTACACATCAGTAACAAGAGCAGGCAGGAGAGGGTGGCTGACAGGGAAGGGGGCTGGGACCTGCACTGTACACCTGTGTGGAGGAAGCCAGGACCATAACAGGAGAGAGAGGCAAGAAGAGGTGCCCAGCCCAGAACCCTGAGAGCACTGATGCAGGAGAGGGGAAAACAAGGGAGACTGAGGGTGGCAAACACACAACATCAGACACGGCTTCAATGGACATTAAGAGATATCTTTGGGACCTTGTAGATGAGCTCAAAACTGAAATATTAACTTAGGTAAAGCAACATATGAGTAGAGTAATGAAAAAAATGCTAAGCATCCTCGGGAAGACATAGATGGAAGAATAGAGGAACACAAAAAAAGGAGAGAAACATTCAATAAAGAATATAAAGAAAATATAGAATACATGAAGCAGATTCAAAGAGACTACGAGGAAATTAAAAACTCCATTGAAAGCTGGCAAAACTCCTTAAAAGAAACTAAGGATAGACTATCCAAACTTGAGGACAAGTTTGCAATGTATAATCATGAAAGGAAAGATCTCTTAAAAATAACAAGGAAACAGGCAGTAACAATACGAAGGCTAGAAAACGACAAGAGAATCTATAATTTAAGAATAAGAAATGTGAACGAAGAAGCAGGACTACAAAGGCTATTCATGGAAGTAATTAAGGAAAACTTCCCAAGCATGGGAAAAGAAAATGACATTCAATTATGTGAGGCATACAGAACTCCAGTCACCTACAACCAAAACAGAGCTACACCCAGACATATAATAATTAAGATACCAGAAATTCAATATAAAAACAGAACATTAAAACCCATCAGAGAAAAGAAAGATTACCTATAAAGGTAAGCCCATCAAGATCACGGCAGACTTCTCGACACAGACCATTAGATCAAGAAGAGCTTGGAGTGAAGTATTTCAAGCCCTGAAAGAAAATAACCCCCAGCCCAGATTGATGTACCCTGCAAAGCTGTCACTAGAAATTAACGGAGAAACAAGATGCTCCCATGACAAAGAGGAACTGGGGGAATTTGTGACCACCAATCCAACCCTACAGAGAATACTGAAGGACATTCTAGAGAGAGAAAAAAAATACCAGGATTTTAGAACAGTGGCAGAAAGGCCTCAATGAGTGGGGCAGGAAGTAGAATGAAGGAGAAAAGTAGACAAACAAAGTCAGAAAACTAGTATAGCAGAAATGAGGCAGAAAAGGGTGGCTAGAATCTCTAACATAGATGGCCTTGATACACTATATTGTAAATAGTGTATCAGGATTTAAAACCCACATTACTCACACCACTCTGCTTAGATGTATTATATTCTGTTCTAGTCATTCTACCTGTACTAGATTTGAGGGCGCAGTTATCCCCAAAATAACAGGATATAGTATGGTAATTATCCTTAATTTCCTGTTAACTTAATCTGAAGCTCTGTATAACCTACACTGTTTTACCATGACTGATCGTAATCGAATCTGGTTTGGTAGATCACTGTTTTGTATTGATAGATTTTATTCAAAGCTGTTATGATTGATGGTATCAAGTCTGAGAGTATAGGCAACTGCACTGAAGATGACAAGTTTCACTAGGATACCCACTCTAGTTTGATTATTACCTGCCTTTGAAGTTTTATACTGTCTACAATGTTTTATTTTTACTAATATTTTAAGTACTGCTATATTCAGTTATACTGCTATATTTAATTATCCCTGATTATATAGACAATTCTACTGAAGGTAATAAGAAACAACACAGTAATCATTGTAGATCACCTTGTACTGTGGTTTTATACGACTTTTTGGTTTCATGTTTTTATAGGAATTTGTTTTGTTTTGTCTTGCTAGGTTTCGTTTTTCTCTCTAACACAGAAAGAATAGAAATACATGTAGAGACTCATTCATGCATAGCTGTTGACAGTCTCACTGTTTGAATGTCTACTTTGTATGCTTTAGTTTTGTAACTTGAACAACTATTTCTAAGAGGATAATATGTAATTTCTCAACTAATGATTTCTTACTGTTTATCTTTTTTTGAAATTCTGTATTATCTCTACCCTTTACATATTTTTTTCTCTTTAAATAAAAACATTATTAAAAAGAGAAAGTAGGTATCACAGATTACACAAGAATAAATCTCAAACTTAGCTAGAAATCTCTTTTAAGTTGAAATTAAATTTGGAATTCAATTTTCCCAGAAGAAATAAAGAAACATCAAGTTTAGCAAACTTCAGTGATGAATTCTTCCAAACTTGAATTAAAATAATACAAATTCCCACTGGTGTATTAAATGAAATAGAAGCATATGGAGCATCCTCGTTTACTCAATGAAACCAGCATTACCACAGTTTTGAGAAATAGATAAAGCCATTACCAGGAAAAGTGTTATGTCCCCTTTGACCACGGATGCACAAACTACAAGGAAGATTGGGGCATATCAAATTGAGCAGTTCTAAAAAGTATAATAAAATAAGAAGGGAATACATCCTAACCAAGTAAGATTTCAGCCCAGGAATGCAAAGTTGGTTTAACATTAGAAAATAAGTGGAGAATGTAAAACTGTGTTGGTAGCACCTTTATTCACAGCAGCCACGAGGGGGAAGCAACGCTAGTATCCATTCACTGGAGCGATCGATAGGCAAGAGTGGAAAACACATATGATGGAGTATTATTTAGCAATAAGGACTGAAGTACTGAGGCATGCAACAACATGGATAAACCTTGAAGACACAAGACTACGTAAGTGGGCCATTCGTGAAAGACCATGTGGTGTACGATTCCACCTATACATGGACTCAAATAATTAGATACATAGAATCGGAGTAAAAAGGTGGTTGGAAGTGGTAGGAGAAAGGGAGAAGCAAAAGTTCTTGTTCGACAGGTACAAAATCTCATTTTGGGAAGGTGGACTTGTTTGGGAGATGGGGGGAGATGATACTTGCACAGTAATATGAAAGTTCTTACTAACCCAGTGGATAGTTAAAAAGGGTGACAGTGATAACTTTTAGCTATATGCTTTTCCACCATGAAAAATTATTTGTAGATGTCTAAAAGATAATCAACACTGATAATAAATCATAAAGATAGACTAAAAGTAAAACCATGTAATTATCTCAATAGGCATAGAGAAAGGTGAGTCCAGGAGGGCTGCTCCTGCCACTTCTGCTCATCCTTGTTCCTTTTCTTTTTCACTTTTCCCATTTTCCGTGATAAATAAAATGCAGATAAAAAGCACCATCTTATCCATTTAAAACTTGGTCATCACATTCTGCCACAATTGCTGCCACCCACCTCCATAACCCTTTTCACCTTGTAAAGCTGAAAAATCGAACTCACTAAATACTAACTCCCATCCTCTCCTCCCCACAGGCCCTGGCAAGTATCACTCCACTGCCTCTCTCTGACTTGAAAGACCCTAATTCTGCCACAGAAGCAGAATCATATGGCTTTTGTTTCCTTGGCGTATTTGTAGTACATAACTCCCACTTTCCTGTGTGAAGTCGGGTGCACATCCATAGCACATCTACATTCCAGTTTTCTTCCCCTTTCCCTCTCCTTCCTTCTTTCATCTCTTGAACCCTTTCCTTCTCCTCTTCCTTTTCCTTTTCCTTCTCCTTCTCCTTCCCCTCCTCTTCCTCCTGCTCTTCCTCCTCCCTCTCCTTCTCCTCCTTCTTTCCTGGTACATATTTTCACCCTTATTTTTAGATCCTGTCCAATTCAACCAAGCAAGATAAAGAAAAAAAAGGCATTCAGACTGAAAAGCTAAAGTAAACACTCCTACAAAGATGGCATGATCAACACCAGTGAAGTCAGAATGTGTGAGTTCATTATAAAATGAATATAAATATAAATTAATATTGTAGCAACATTATACATCACAGATGTAAAATAGAAATAATCCAAATGCCCACCCATGGATGAACAGGTAAGCAAAGTCTAATAAACTCATACACTGGAATATGGTTGTACCACATAAAGGAAGGAAGTGTGTTTCTATCTACAATATGCGTTATCATGAAACTAAGTGAAAGAAGTCGTCCCATTTGGTTTGATTTGGTTTGGTTTGGTTTGAGATAGGTTCTCACTATGTAGTGCAGCCTGGCCTTGAGCTCATGATAGGATTGTACATGTGTGCCACCACTCCTAGCCACAGCACCCTTTTTTTAAAAAAAATGTGTTCATTTAAAAAATTTTTTATTAGTACATGAGTACTAGTTACTCACAACTACTTGACAATCACTAGTTGCTGGTTACCCACTAGTTAACATTCACTTACTAGGTACTTGTTACTAGTTATCAACCACAAGTTACCATTGTAAGTCACCTATTACTAGTTACCATCAATTAGTTAGTGATTTGTTGCTCATTATTATTTACTAGTTTCCTGTGACTATTTAACCATCACTCATTACTAGATACTAGCTACTAATTACTGGTTACTCACATATTGTGAAACATTGTATGAAGATGCATTAGAGTTTGATGAATGTAATCTTTCAGCCAATACATCCAGCAGACATAGTGCAAGAGGAAGCATGGCAGCCAATCATACAAACACTGCAGAATATAAGTACATGAAACTGTGAAATGCAGAACTTCTAATCAGAAACATTAATTTCAGTGATTGTTTTGCATTGCATCAATTATTCATATCTGATATGAAGAAATTATTAGTACATTCAAGAATATAGCAAAACCTGGAAAAAACATAGTGGTCAATGAAAATGTAATTTATAGTGAGGACATCTTTGTTTTTGCCAATACATCCAAGGAAAACAGCACAAATATGAGATATAAATACTCCACATAAATTATGTTTCCCTAATGGTTACACCTATGACTTAGAGGCTCAGGCCAAAAAAGTGCAATCCCTTCCATCTATGAGCATTCATATAATGTTGCTTTGAAATTTATGAACAGCTTATTATTTGTGACACATTATATGTGCAGTCATTATTTGATTATATCCTTAGCACTTTGATGAAAATGAGTATATTTTGCTAGCACGTATACCCAAATTAAACATTTTTATCAGTACAACCAAACACAGCAAAAACAAACCAAAATCATAGACTTCAAATATCATTCAAATTTGTCAAATGGGTTGATTGTATGTTAACCACTGGTTCACACATGTGCATTCGTCTAAGGAAAACCTGTGAACATAAGCCTAGTCTTGTTTTTTTATTACGAAAATGGAAAGAAAAGCATTAATGAAGCAGACAGGGATGAGTGATGCTCCCTCCCTGACAGGATGACAGGTTTTTTGTTTGTTTGTTTGGTTGGTTGGTTGGTTTGGTTTTTGTTTTGTTTTGTGGGGTTTTGTGGGGTTTTTTGTTGTTCTTTGTTCTCGCTCTTACTCTCCTTGTCCTTTCTCTGTGGAGCACCATAACCACAACCAGCATCTCTAGAGACAAGGTTAGGAATTGGTACTGAGAACTTCTAGGGAAACAACATCTTCTGCCCCACAACAGGACAGGATGGCAAGGCTGAGACCTACAACATCAGAAACAGCTCCTGCCTCCTCCTTGCTGTTTAATCTGTGAATTCCCTGTTATCTCCCTCAAGTCGTGTAGCACTAGCTACCATCTCACTACTTTCAGTGTTCCTCTACTGGAAAGGGGTGCCTTGTGAATGTAGCAACCTTGGTGGTCATATTGAATATATCTCAGACAACTAGTCTAGTGCACAGCACTCAGTGTTTGTTAAATATCTGTTGAGTGAAAGAACAAACAAATCCTTCTCCTTACTTACCCATGCCACTGAATGTCCACTTGTGTGTCATCTGATATGGTCCTGGTTCTGATGTTTTCATAGAGCTGGTTTGCCCATTTCTGTCCAGCTTCTTTCTGTCTACGTCATAACCAGTGCTTCTGCACTTGCTCCAAAGACATCTTGGCCTCCAAATCAACTATTCTATTTTTATCATACAGGCATCACCTACTTCACTTCTTTTGCACCCCAGTTCTTTTCCTCTTGCAATCATTAGTTGAAATCCTATGCAAACCTGCACATCTGCTCTTGACTCTGCAAACCTACCTCCTGCAAATACTCATGAATATCCAGTTAAAACATAGGAATGTGCCAGGCGTGGTGGTGCACACCTGTAATCCCAGCACTTGAGAGGCTGAGGCAAGAGGGCTGGTGTGAGGGAAACCACTTCCCCACACACCTGAGATCACCAGGCAGGAAAACCTGGATGCCTGACCTGGCACTGGGCCCCTGGTGATAGCTAAAGCAACACCACCCCAGCAGTCCCACCAGACCCAGAGCTATAGCCACTGTGCACAGACCCTCCTAGATGGCACACCTGTTCACCAATGAGTGCCACCTGTTTAAAAGAAGCACTGTCTATTCAAAGGTGCTGGGAAAAACAAACCACACGACTGGATAGCCCTGTCACTCTCCGCTACTCTCCCTCCCTTTGGCCATTATTAGAGGGAGCTGTTGCCTTTCAAATAATTCACTCATTTAGAAAATCAGTTACAAATGTTGGCTACTTAGTTTGACTAAGAAAGATTTAAGAGATATTAGAGCAAGTACTTAGCTCCGGTATTTTCAACCTTTCAAATGTAATTTGTTTACCTTCTAAAAAAAAAAGTAGCTATAGTTATTTTACATTGAAATGCCCTCTTATTGTAAATTAGCTGTAGATAATCAGGTGCTTCTAATGAAGTAAAAATGTATCTGCAATGCAGGAATGAGATTTCTAACATTTCCAAAAGAATAATATATTTGCTTTAATTCTTAAGCGTAACCTAACCTCATATGAGTATATGACAAAAAAATTAAAAGATAAAGAGTTATATGACAACTTACTGGTGAAAATACATTTAAAGTTATTGCAAGTGTATTTGTAAGAGGAATTGGTTATATTGTAGTTATTGTTCTAATCTGGTGGTAAACGTATCCTCAGAATGTGCAAGTACTCTAGATTTTCAAACCTGAATGAGAAAGATAATGTATAACGATTCTGCAGTGCAAAGTATTCTTGTGCTTTATTGGGCAAAATAATTGAAAAGTCTGTGAAAGTTTTGTTCTAAGAACATCTTGGGACAGTTGTGACTTTATTCATTAGTGGGACAGAGTCAAACTATTTCATAACAAGGATCTTCAAAGACCTTGTAATTCTAGTCTGGAGAACACCTGGGTAACTGAGTGCTCCTCAGTTTGTGATTTAATGAGCGCTTGCTTGGCACAGAGTCACACTTTGAGAACACATAATCATTCAGTTTTAGTATATCTAACTGTATCAGTGGCCACTCTCCACTTTCCTTTCTTGTTCACAAGTGCTTTCCATTTTCTAGGAACTTGGGAGCCGCTAACCACTGAAAAGAAATAAGCTACACTTCGGAGGACAAGAGGTATGGTGGGGAAGCAGGTAAGAAAAAAAGTGAAAAGCCTTTGATTGGATTTACTAAAGTTGTGGTTCCAGTGCTTTGTTTAACTCTTGGCTGATTCGCCAAGAGAAAATGTCACCAAACACAGTCAGAAGAAGTTCCCAAAGCTGATAAGAGAAACCTAACCCACTGTACCCACAGACTAGGTTTGCAAGTTCACTGACTCTCACTGTGGAAGGAGGATTTTGAGAACTAGTCAGTAAGAGGCATAGGAAGGGTTTTATTAGGCAGAAATTCAAAAGTACACACTCAAAGAAAGAGTTGAGGCCATTAACAGAGAGAATGGGGAGCAATTATGCTTCTACTGAGGGGATGGAAATTCCAGAAAAAGGTGGCCCACTCCACCCTTCCTCCCCAAGGACTCAATCCCATTTCAAAGCCAGGTTTTTTAAATAGGCAATTTAAACACTGTTTGGATTCTGTCAACCTTTTCCTTTATCTTAGGATCATGTTTCTGCTCTTTACTTTCTCAATTAAGCAATTCATTGATTTTCAGTATTCCTGAAGAATTTTGGGTGTAATAGTCTGGAAATAAAAGAGCCAAAACTTAACCAAGGGAATGTTGATATGGATTGCTTTGGGAAATTTTGACTGGGTCTCAGAAATTGCTGTCTTCTGAAAAGTACAATATTTCTAGTTATGATTTCCCTGTTGCCTTTCTACCTATATTTTACTACTTCTATCCTAACACATTAGGAATCAGTGTCATTTTTCCATCTGTCCTGAAGGCATTGGCCTACTAAGTTGTTTTTAGAAGTCATATTCCTACAAAAGTTTAGTGTAACAGTTTTAAAGTTTTTCAAGTAAAATGCAAAACAAATAACCAGAGCAAATGTATCATTTTAAAATAACAATTATGCTATTATTATACCAAGACCTTTTATTGTATCTCTAAAATACATTGAAAAATTCTATTTCAATGTAAAATAACTTAATAGATTACCATTGGATGATTATGAAATATTAATATAAAATAATAAATTACATAAAATTTTTATCTAGATGTGTTTCTTAATTAAATTATCTATGTAGAATGTACTTGCCTACAGATGCATTTTATACATAACTAATGCCCAGTCTTTAATCTTAGCATCACTCCCTCAAATATATGGTGTTTTAGGTCCATCTTATTATTAATTAATTTATTTATTTTTTGGGTACTGGGGATCAAACTCACGACTGCACTATTGCAAAGCAAGTGCTTATGCCACTGAGCTAAATCCCCAGCCCCCATCTTATTATTTAATAAAATAGGAAACACATAAAAATCAGCATGAGGGGAAAAAAAGCCTATCATTACAAACAGCTTTAGCCTGGAAAGCCATCATTATGATGTCAACCTAAAATTTGTATGTTAGAAGGTTTGTACTTCTGAGGAACATAAATATATTTTATATGCTAAGAAGTTATCAATGAGTAACATAGCTATATAGAAATATTTTACTTTTGGGGAAATATTATATTGCTTTCACGGGTTAACATAGTATAACAGCAATGACAAGAGTTAAACGACAACTTTAGACCACCTAGAAATTTAGAAAATAGTATTAATGACCATAAATAGAGTATAAAAGAAAGTACTTGTTAGGGACTTTACGTGCATTAACCTTATGTAATTTTAAAGCTATAAACTTCTAAATACCAAAGCTCAGGCTACCAGCATATTTTTTCCTTTAATGTATTCCCTTTTAGTCACAGATATATATAGTGTGCGATAACCTAAAATAATAGTTGTTTGTTTAATCAGTTATAAACTGATAATCAATTTTTATAACAAGTTAATCTTTTAATAAGCATTAACTCTTAAAATCCCAGGGTCTTCTTGTTTTTCGTTTTTTAAATTCCATTTTAAGTAATCAATAGACTAACAGCAGAAAACGCAAAAAATTGTTTTGATAAAACACAAAGTCTTCGTTTTTAGTCAAGTTTTTTATTCAATGAAGCATATTTTGATATCTTAAAAATGTTAGTATTTTAGACACAGAAAATTCCTTAACTTTTTAATTACATTCAACTTAATTACATGTAATAATTTTTCAAAAATAACAATTTTTGGGATTTGGATTTTGTTTTAGTGCATTTTTTCTAATATTTTTATTAGTGCAGGTTTGTAGTACGTTTTTACATTCATCCTGGGGAATGCGGTATATATACATAAAACGTTGTTTTAGCGAATTTTTACATATGCTTCTTAGGCTAGTGGTGATGAAATAAATATCCGGGAAGATACAAAGGTTCAGGAGAACATGGAATGCTTGAGTTTGCACTGTAGATACACTGGGAAAAATCTTTCAGGCACTTGGCAAACCATGATTAGGTGAATCGGAAATCAGCGATACCTAAGACTAAGCAGCCTTGGGATAACCAATTCCAGGTTACGGATTGTGAACAGCAAACATCCTTAACTAACATCTCCACAAGGTGACTGAACGCCCGGCTACCAGAGTAACTACATTGCCCATAAGACCCCGCGCGCCGGGCCGGCGCTGTCGCGGGGTACTCTGGGAAGCACAATCTGCGCTCCGGAAAACACTTTTCCAGTCCCGCCCTTGTCGACATGGCGGTTACCACTTTGGGTGCATCTCTCAGCTTTGCGTTTTGGCCAGGGCGGGGTTCTGGGCTTTAGGCAGTAAGTGGGGGCGACGGCCGGGGATTTCGGGAGGACGCGGGAAGCGTCAGGACGGTGCTGGTGGTGCGGCCCGCGAAGGCTAGGTGTGGGGTGGCCCGGGCCTGTCGGGGACGCGCCGCGCGCTCCTGGCGTCGGAGCTGTCGGTGGCCTCTGGCCGCCGGGACCTGCAGTTCCTAGCTGCCTGGGTCTGGGCCGGCTTGGTGGGTTGGGGGCCCCCGGGCTTCGGCAGCAGAATGAAGAAGACGGGAACCCAGGCCCAGAGCTCGAGACCAGACTCGAGTTCCATTTCTTGTGCCTTTCTTGTGAGTAATAAGTTGGAAATAATTACGTTTCAGCGCTTCCTGTCACTTGCAGGCTGTGCCCGGGCTTCGTGTTTCTCATCTCCGTGTGATACTTGTCACACTCTATTCCCAGAGCTCCAGCATTACAACAGGGAGACTTTTCCTCCCCAGGGAACTACTCTTGGTTCCAGTTTGGGAACAGCGTACTAAACTGCCGTAAAAATTAGTTTGGTCCGTTTAATTCACTTAAATATCATACCAGGCACAGATGGTTGAGAAGCAGAGATTTTAATGAGTGATAAGCCCAAAGCCTCTGTCAACTCTTGGACTTTTCTATTGGTTTTGCCATCCCATCAGTGGATTAGGTTTTATGCTAGGTTTTCTTTTTTATTAGTGATGTAAACATCTCTTTTTTCTGTCTGACACTTGTTGTGGGCCAAACCCTGCATATAATTGCCTTTCTTTTGGGTGGTTTTTGTGTTTTTGTTTTTTAGATAGGGTTTTGACATGTAGTGAAGTCTAGTTTTGAGCTGTGTAGTAGCCCAGCCTGGCCTGGAACTCACACAATCCACCTGCCTCAGCCACCCAAGTGTGCAGAGATTAGAAGTGTGTGCCACCATCCCCAGCAAGTGCCTTTCTGTTATTATACTGACTGTTGAAGTGATTCTGTGAGACATATATCACTTTTACCTATAAGAAAATAGTTAATTTGCCTAGGATCCCACAGCTTAGTTAGAATGGTAACAAGGATGAAAAAAATTAAGATCTTGATGCCTCCAAAACTACTACCCTTTATGTATTTTCTAAAGAACAGTTTACAAAAGATAGTCCCAAATAAATGGAAGATTTGGGGAAATGTTTTAAAAGCCTAAAAGTATCTATTATTTATATAATTTTTTTTTTAAAGGGTGATACTTAGTTCTACAATGTTTGGGGACCTATTTGAAGAGGATTATTCCAGTGTGTCAGATAATCAGTATGGAAAAGGGAAGAAACTAAAGGCTAAACCTTTGGAGCTTCCTGCTCCTAGAGAATTCACCAATTTGAGTGGAATCAGAAATCAGGGTGGAACATGTTACCTCAATTCCCTTCTTCAGACTCTGCATTTCACACCTGAATTCAGAGGTATGATATGTTACATTTCGATAGCAATATGTACCAATTGACTCTACATGTAATCAGTGATAGAGATCACAAGTAGACAAAGTATTTTCAGTATGTATTCTACCATGTTTATTGTTACAAATGTGAGGCATAAATTGATCTTTTCTGCAAAGAAATGTGAAGTTTAAATTATTTTAAATATATTCTGTATGGTTATAGTAATATTTAATAGCAATTTAAAATATGGCACTATATTTCTCTTCTAATTCCTATAATTTGAAATACAACAAAGACAATTCTCTCATAAGTACGGGGCATTATTGTTAACATTATTATTATTATTATTTTTTTTTTTTTCAGTTTAAAACTTACTGCAAAGTAACAAACACCTAGACTAGGATTACTGAAATAACTATCTCCTGACTTTTGGAATGGGAAAGGGAGTCACATTAATTATACACTTCCAAAATTGTTCATCTGCATTTCGAGAAATCCAGAAAGCTAGGACCTTGATCCAATATGACCTGAACTTGTTTTGCCTGACAATCTGACCTAGTATAACATTTTCACATTATCTTTCTAAAATCTAAAAATTTTGAATTCCAAAAACCTCAGGATTTTAGGTAAGGGACTGTGTACAAAGAAACAGGAACTCAGATTAGCCAATTCTTAAAAAGAATTGTGAGATTAAGAGAGCTGTCCCAGAAACCAGCTGCCAGAAGCCAATCTGACTTCACTGGATCCTTAATTTCCTTCCCCCATTTCTCTACATGTTCAGCCCATTCCCATTTCTGCACAGCAGTTCCCTCCACAGCAGTCTTAGTATCCGTGCTCTTTTGAATGCAGTGTAAGCAATACTTGGCTTTCAACTGTACATGGCTCACAGTGTCTTTATTCTGAGGACAGCTGTGACTCATTTTACCTCTGAGTACCACATTCCCTTCCCCTCACCTCCCAGATGATCAAATTGTGGTGTCTTCCATTGCATCTAGTCTTACAAAGACTTTCTTCAGAGATAAAGTGAATATTTACCATTGTCTCCTTTTCAGGGCCATTTTAGTACATTCAGTTGTATGTGGGATTTAACAGTGGTACATTTTGTCCTTGACTCTCTCCATAAAACTATCTTCTTAACACAGTAATTCCACTCTAAGAAATTTCAACATCAATAAACAGATTCCTAAGAGGAAATAAGCTTTTCCAAGTTTTAACATGATTAAAATTAAAGCACAACTTGAAGTAGAAAAGTGGCCCCAGGAAGAGATTGAGGAAGGTGAGGGAGTGGGTCAGAGAGTTCAGGCCAGCTTCCTCTAGTGGTGTGACATTGACCTCATACTGTGGAATGTATACTCCTTGTGTGGCTCAGCATGATCCTGATGCTGGCTGCAGGAAAGTTGTGATTGGGAAAGGATAAAGACAAGCAGAACACTGGGGAGAAAAATATTGGAGTTTGGGGGAATATATTTTAAGGAATAAAGCTAGAGTGGGTTTGTTTGTGGGTTTAGTACTCTGCACCTGGGAGATGGTCATAAAAGTCCTTGTATAGTTTTGTTCTTTAACCTCTAGATCCGGAATTCATTTTCGCCCAGCCTTAGTACTTAGTCAGAATTCGAACATTGGTAACTGCTAGAAGCAGCAGTTCAATTCTGATTCAATTAAGAGACATACCCATCCTCACCTTTTCTCCATGGAGGTTATCAAAGTCAGGAATGGGGTTACACACGTCCCCCCAAAATTCAGATGTGTTTTTTGGGGTTTTTTTTGGAGGGGGTTGGTTTTTAAGACAGGGTCTTGCTATGTAGTTCAGGCTGGCCCTGAACTCACTATGTAGCCCAAGCTGGGTTTGAACTCTGCATTCCCTCTACCTCTACTTGGGAGCAAGTGTAGGGATTGTAGATGTGTGCCATCATGCCCAGCTAGATGTGCCATATTGAGTGATGAACCCATGTGTTGAATTATAAAAGCACTTCTGGAGATTGGCACAGTGTTGCCCCTTTTCATGGAGAGACAGCAGCACTACCATTGGTTTGTTATTAACTTTACCACGCAGGAGATTTTTCATACCAGAAAAAGGAAGGGCACAATTGCAAGGTAAAAGGTGGTCCTTTGCATGAAAAGCTGGTTGGCAGTCTCATGTTAAAATGCACACCTGTAATACTTTCATGTTTCCTAATTCCTCATGATTTTTGGGTCCCACTGCCATAGGCAATGGAAAACAATCAGAGTTCTGAGGTTGCTATTTATAGATTGATGTGCATAAGCTCATGATTATTTCCTTTTCTAGATTTCCCATGCTGAAACCTTAGCCACTTTTATTATGTGACATTTCATAGATTAAAAGCATTAAAGCAAGGCATGTAAATATTCTCACAGTTGTATTTTTGAAACTTTAATTTTGCTTAATGGTAGTCTTGGCTTTCTAAACAGTTGAAATGAAACCATGTTATTTACATCTCTGATTCTGCATTTTTGTTTAGAAGCTTTATTTTCTCTTGGTCCGGAAGAGCTTGGTTCTTTAGAGGATAAGGATAAGCCTGATGCAAAGGTACTACATCTATAATTCATGGGGTCTTTTGGGAAGTATATTGAGAAGATGTTTTTTGAGGAAGGAACTAAGTTCCTTATTCATAGAAAAAAAGTATTGTATTTATTACCAAATGTTTTCAGAAAGTAACTGCAATACTCTATTAGTAATGAAATTTTTCTTGTAAGAATTACTTATCCAAACATGCCGTTACTGTTTTATGAATATACTCTGTGTTTATTCTTCTGAGAGGGATATTTTTAAACCACCCACACTAACCTACAAAACATAATGTCTGTTTAAATTAAAACAGTATTGGATTGGGGTGAGCCTATAGAGACCAATGCTTCCAGTTTGGTATTCTAGAAATACATTGAGTAAGGAATTGGTTCATTAGTTTGCATATTACCATAGTGAAATTATGTTTAAAGTACAGCTCTAATCACATTCAAGCCAATTAAATCTAACTCAGAAATCTCATCATTTTCAGGCTCAGATCAGTTTATCACAGGATTTCATGATGCAGCCCAGTACTTCTGAAACCACTGTGTGGCAAAGTTTTTATGTTTTTTTGTTTCCCAATCTGTTGCAGTTTAGTGATTTTATTACATATTTTTAAGTGTCAGGGGAATGCAAAATTACCATAAAAGTTTCTAAAGGCTTATCTTCCCTTTTAGTCATTAAAAACCTGGCCTACAGATTAGATCCGGAGAGGCATTGTTCTTCCTCAGGAGTCAGGAGAGAGAGGGGCAGGATGCAGCTAGCCCTCTAAAAGCCCTACTCCACAGTGAGATCTGTGTACTTAGAAGAAAATTCATGTACTTATCTTTAGGATTATACCTGTATTGGAAATATTTTAGAGAAAAAATGAACTATTAGTCTACTATAGCCTGTGATCATTCTGGTGGGTTATTAGGGTCTATTTGAGTTTTAATGTTGGTCTGAACTATGTCAAGGTAGACCAGATAACTAAAATTTCTTGGATTGAATTAGACTTTTCAAAGAACTCAATCTCAGTGCTCTGTTTTTGACAAAAGATTTACAAACATTCCCCTAAGTGAAGTAGGAGCTACATGAAAACTAATACACAGATCTTTTAAAAAGCCTCGTGTGGCACTCTGAAGGGTTCATTGACAAATGCATCATTTCTCGTCCAGGTTCGAATCATTCCTTTGCAGTTACAGCGCCTGTTTGCTCAGCTTCTGCTCTTAGACCAGGAAGCCGCGTCCACAGCTGACCTCACTGACAGCTTCGGGTGGACCAGCAATGAGGTATGAAAGTCTCTGAGGAAACAGCCAGCCATAGAAAGGGCTTTAGGATGTTACCTGACTTCTTTTGTCTAAGAGTCTCAACATATTGACTGACTATTCCTTCTCACTTTAAATAATTACATGGCTATATATTATGTATATCTATATTTGTTGTTGTATGTTTGTTTGATTTTGAAACAGGATCTCATTATGTAGTTCAGACTAGACTTGAACTTGTGGCAATCTTCCTGCCTCAGTTTACTGAGTGCTGGGATTATCAGCATATATCATCATGTCCAGCTAAAAGTGTATTTTTTAATACAGGGTTTTTTATGGCTGGCTGTGATATGGGGTTGGGGAGAAGACGTTAAGTGCAGAAGCTGATTTTTACATTTTTTACCCTGTTTTTATGTAAATCTAGTTGAGCTATAACTTATGTTACATGAAAATTACTTACCATTTATATGGCAAACTGCTGATCAGCCTTTCAGTTTTTAACTAGCAATAAAGGATAAACTAATAAGTATTTTTTTCTAAATGCTGTCTACCTGGGTGATGTGCATTGTCTTTGAATCTGAGTGTTCTTATCAGAGCATTTTCATGAGTCAGCAGTGAAGCCATTTGTAGCAGAACTTTCCATGTTCCCTATCCTGACTCACCCCTGACTTCTCTTTCTTCCTTTATCCTATTGTGTGGGGGCTTTCTCTAATTTTTCTATGTATATCCTAGAAAGTGTGCTGTAGGAGAGTGTTAAAGCTGAATACACGTGCAGGGCTGTGGTGTGGCCGGGCATGGCTGAACTGAGGAGGAGGAGACACCTCAGGGGGCAAGATAGGCTACAGCTGAGGCCACCTGGAGACCTTCTGGATAGTTTTCCTTAGTTAGCATTGTCTGTTCCTCTGAGGGGTCCTTGAACCCCTCCCAAGGTCCTGCTCAGGTTTCCTGCATTTTTCACTCAACTTCTTGCTTCTTCTGATTAAATCCGGGCTGCCCAGAGTCAGTCTGCCAGCTAGCAGAGTTACGAGCTCTGCTGAGGATGTCAGTCCTCCTGCAGCCCTAAAAATCATGCCGCTTGTCTCATTCCTTTGAGCCTTTGCCGTGCACTCTTTTGGGGGATTGGGGATCTAGGCACAGACTCCAACAATATTCCACTGTATACACTCTAAACATTTATCAGCAATAAATCTGCTTATTGTCACTATTGATGAGTTGTTAGCTATATAAATTTAAGTAAATCCAGGTCTTCCACTCTAGGGAAGAGATGTATTCCTACAAAGCCAAGTACAGGAAACTATCACAGCATCTTTTTTCCTTTTATTTTGCTCATTATATTTTGAAAAACTATAAATGTTTTCATATAAAAGAAACTGTGATATTTCAGCTTGTATGCCTGATTTATTTCACTTAACATACGGTCTCAAGGCGTATCCATTCTTACCACAAATGACTCAATTTTATTTTTCTTTATGAAAGAGTAGTACTTCATTGTGTATATAAATACCCAATTTTCTTCATCCATCTGTTGATGGACATACAGGCAGCTTCCAAGAATTAGCTATTATGGCTTATGTTGCTATAAACATGGGTGTGCATGTATCACTGCAATATAATGTCTTTAAGTCTTTCAGAGAGATACCTAAGTGGAAAATACCTGGGTCAAATGGAATTTGTTTCAGTTTTTTGAGGAACCTCCATACTGATTTCCGTAATGGTTGTACTAGTTTACATTCCCATCAACAGTGCAAGAGGATCCCTTTTTTCCTTCAGATGTTCACAAGCATTTGTTGTTATCTCATTTCTTAATGATAGCCATTCTTTCTGGAATAAAGCAGAATTTCAGTGTTGTTTTGATTTATTTTTCTCTAATGGCCAGAGATTTTGAACATTTTTTCATTTATTTATTGGCCATTTGTATTTCTTCTGAGAACTGTGTGTTCATTTCAGTTGCTGATTTTTTGAATTGGGTCTTTTATTTTGAGGAGGTCTAATTTTTTTTTTTTTTAGTTCATTATATAGTCTAGATATTAGTCTTTTGTCCAAAGAATAGCTAGCAAGAAAACTTTTTCCCATTCTGTAGTTTTGTCTCTTGTTTTCCTTTGCTATACAGAAGCTTTTTAATTTTATATAATCCCATTTGTTTGTTCTCAGTATTATTTCTTGTTAAATTAGGGCTCTCTCCAAAAAGTCCTTGCCTACTCTTGTGTCTTCAAGAGTTTTACCTATTTTATCTTCCATCAGATTGTGTTTCTATTTTAATATCTAGAATTTCAATCCATTTTGATTTTAATTTAGTAAATGATGAGAGTTATGGGTCTAGTTTCAATCTCCTGCATGTGGATTGCTAGTTTTCCCAGCACCATTTGTTGAAAAGGGTATCTTCCCTCCAGCTTTAAGTCGTTGGCCCCCTTGTCAAAACTCAGGTAGCCAAATGTGTTTGGAGTTGTTTTTGCATCCTTTGGTTTGTTTTTGCCAGCACCGAGCTATTTTTATCACTGTAGCTTTGTACTGTAATGTGAAGTCTGAGATTGTGATTCTGCCTTGTTCTTATTGCCCAGGATTGATTTCATTATTCTAAGTTTCCTCTGGTTCCATATACATTTTAAGACTGTTCTTTAGTTCTTTGAGGAAGGTGATTGGTATTTTATTTGGGATTGCATTAAATCTATATCAATTTTGGAATTATGACCATTTTTTGTTACTGGGTTCTGGAGTGTGAGGAGTCCTTCTAGAGAGTCTTTCTAGGTTTTTTTATTTTGAAGAAAAAAAAATTGGACAAAACAAGCTTAAAAGTAGCAAGATTTTACTTTTTTTCTTTTTGAGACAGGGTCTCACTATGCAGTTCAGGCTGTCTTTGAACTCACTTTGTAGCCCAGCCTGGCCTCAAACTCACAGAAATCCTCCTACCTCAGCCTCCCAAGTGCTGGCACTATGGGCATGTGCCACCACACCCAGCCTATATGTTTATTAAAGGTAGGAAAAGAAACATGTTCTGCAGAGTGAGTTCTGTATGCCAATTAAAGAAATGCACTGTACAGGGTGAGGGCAGACCATTGCAAGAGACACCACTCAGCAATCAAGAGCTTTATGGTGGCTGCCTTTGTATCCCCACTCCTCAGGCTGGCATCAGACCTAAATTGTCCTATCAGAATCCTGCTTGAATTCATATGAAAAGCATCAAAAATAGCACTTTCTGATTGGAACTCTTTTCTGCCCATGTTCTGACACCCGCTCACTCTGCTGGTCTGCCACACTCTAATCTGCCTCATTTTGACTACCTTAGTTCTGCCTCTCCTGGAACATTCCTGATGTCCACCTTGATGTCCTTTTCAGAGCACTGTAATTCTCACTGTGAAGGTCTTTCACTTCCTTGGATAGATTACTCCCTAAATAGTATTTAATTTTTCTGGCTACATGTCTTTTTCTTGAAAGACATGAAAAAGATCCCAAGCCCTACACCTTCCTCTAGTTTTCGTCTTTATTTTCAGCTCACCATGTGAAACATTTTTCTACTATCCTCCCATACCTCCTCTTCTTCTGCAGTCTGCATTTGTGCCTCTGCCTCCTTTCTGCTTTCATGGCAAGGTCAACAATGACGTTCATGTGCCAAGGCCAGAAGACACCTGTCAGCATTAGCTGGTTGAGGTCAGGAGCACTCACCACCCTCTTTAGAACCCCAGGTTTTCCTGCTTCCTGGGACCACTACCCTCCTGATTTCTCCATTCTAGCTGTCCTTTCTCCTGTCCCCACTTTTAAATGGTGTTGCATTTTAGAAAGTATTCTTAAGGAGTGGAATTTTTCTGTACGCCTCATTTACCTGTGTGTCAAATTCTTTTTCCATGCTGAGGAAGTTTTCTGCTAGTACTTCTGTGAACATGTTTCTTACCTCATTTTTGCTGGCTTCTTCCTCTTCATTGACTGCAGCCCCTGAGGCTCTTTGCATCATCTTGCAGTTGTTGGGTTGTCTTTTTCATAGTCCCTTGCTATTCTTAATAGAGCTTTATTTTTTTGAGATCACTAACCACAATTCTGTCTTCTAGGTTGATAGCTGCCTTCACTTTCTTTAATACACTTTTGCAAACTTTCAGTGGAATTTTTAATTTCCTGGATATTTATTTGAATCTGTTTCATGGATTCCATTTCTTTCCTATATTCATGGTTTCCATCATTTTTCTGTGCTCCTCTACTGTTTTATCTATGTCTACTCTAAATTTGCTAAGCAAGTTATTTGTTATGACTGACATTTTTTTTTTAACCTGCAAAATTCTTTCCTGTATAGCCTCATGTATATATGTGTCTTTTTTTATTTCTGCTGCTGTCATTCCAAAAGATTCAGGTGGATGATTTCTGAGTTCCTCTATCTCATTGTCCCCTGGAATTGTTTTGGGTGGACTAGAAACCTGGCATTTCATCTTATTTCTGCATCTTGTCATTTTAATTTGTTTTCTGTGTGTTTATATTTTTCTTACGTTAGGTAGCTTTATCACTGGTATGGAGAATTCTCTAGAAATGTCTGCGCCTGCAAGATGTCTTCTCCGTATAACTGGCTGTTAGTCTTTGTGTCTGCCCCAAGATCCTGTCTTCCTACTTTATTAGGGATAAGGAGTTGCTATTTGGCACAGCACCCGGTCCTGTGCTACTGGTCTGTGGAGGTGATTATGACCCCAGGTTATCACAGTGTTGTCATACAAAGGTGAACAACTGATTACAATAAGTGAGGCACTCTGACTAAAGTAGTGTAATTAGCAATAATGATAGCATCAAGCACAGCCTAGAAACTGACAGTCTGTGGTAACTGCTGGTTTGGTACCTCTAACCCTAGGAGCACAATATGTAGTTATAAAACAACATCCAACATAAATCAGGAACTCGTATACAAGTTTTCCCTTGGTAGAGTGATTTTATCCTGCAGGGAAAGAGGATTTGGGAGGAGTAGGGGACAAAGCAGAGCAATAACTGAAGAGAACTATAGTGGAAGCAAGGCTGAAAGACAAAGAATAATCACCCAAACTTTGGGAAGTTGGAAAAGCAAAAAGGAGAAAAGGAATGAAGGAGACAGCAAAAGAATATCAGGGTGAACCGGAAAGACTAGGGACAGTTTTCATTCACATTTAAATAACAGAAAATCAAGAAAGACCATTGAGGAAAGAGAAAGGACAGAGAAACCAAGCTAAACAGTAGAAGTCAAAACTTAAACAATCACTCCTCAAAAAAAAATTCCCCTGGTGCCCCTGTGCGGTGTTAGTTCCCTAGTCAGAGCTGAAGTCTGTGCTGAGTAACCCCACCCAAGTGGGACTGCTGCCGGCTGTGGGGCTAATCCTGGCCACACCACTGACTCCATTCACAAGTTGATCATAGGGCAGGGATAATGCCTTTGTCCTGCCACCAGCCAAGGCCAATTGAATGTGTACTCCTCTGGTCACAGGAAAGGTAGGGGTGCCCTTGTTGTGTCACTGGGTGCAGGGCAGGGGCCACCTTTGTCTCATTGCATGCCAAGGCCACTTGCCTGCTTGCCCCACTGGTCATAGAGTAGGGGACTGCTTCCAGTCCACTGTAGCTAGGGCTAAGACTGACTTTTGGCCCCCAGCAGAATGGAGTCTGGTTGGTCCCAGCTACTACTACCACTACTTTTTTTTTTTTGGTAGCGGGGATCAAACTCATGACCTTGTGCTTGCCAGACAGGTGCTTATGCCACTGATGAGCTAAATCCCCTGCCCAGCTCCTACTTCTTGACAAATTCCCCCAATCTGCTGTCCTAAACTCCTGCTGTCTACTCTGACTGGATGAGCCTTTTTCCATTCAGGGATGCTGGCAGTGAAGTGAGCCTAGGGCTGCTCTGCTGCTGCCCTTTAAAATAAAACGATGCGCCCTACTGCCTGCTGATGTTCCTCCTCTCTGCTGTGTGCTGGGCCCCTTTTTAGTTCACTCACCAATGGCTGATTAGCAGTGGGAAGTGCTCAGGAAGCAGTGTTTCGCCTTCTTGCTGCTGCCTGCAGCTGTACAAGACTCTCCTGGTCAGGGTCATGTCTCCGCCTCCCAGGGAGGGGCAAAGCTGCTTCTGCCACCCACTGGGACAGCTACACAGCTGCTCTAGTTGCACTGTGTGGTCTCAGATCTGCGGCAGTGAGCTGTGTCTTCTGTAGCAATGAATCCTGTTTTTTTCCCCCACTATCAGTTCCCTCATGGTTCCCATGTGCTCTGCATTCCCTTTGGATTCTCTCTGGGCTGTGATTTTCCAGATCTCAGCACTTTGTTCTGGAGAAGCTGTGTAGCTGATACTCAGCACTGCCATCTTGAGAAATCTTCTGGAATTTTTCTCAGAAGCACCATGTTAGTCTTGTTTTTGTTGGTTATGCTTCACAGCAGTAAATCCTAGGCCTTCTCTAATGGTGTTGTCCCATCATGTTCCCCAGCCACTGTGACTTCATGAGGTGGCAGGTCTTAGACACCAGTTCAAACCTTCCTGCTCCTCCCTCCTGTCTTCGTTGTGGCATGGTCATGTACAGTGTTGCTCACAAAAATAAATGTACTTTCCAGTTGTCAGGCAAGTTGAGTTATAAATATATCCTGAATGCTGCCTACTCGTATTTTTATTTTATAGTATCAATAAAAGTAGGTGATGGTCTTTTAACCTGTTTTCAGCTAATGTTGCTTAGTAATCCTTATGTCTGATCAAAGGTTATGTTGAATTGTGTGATAAAGCTTGTGTTTTTATTTGTATTATTTTTAAAATTGATTTTTATAAAATTAGCACACAAAAGCACCTTTATGCATTACTTTGTATAGGAAATGAGACAACATGACGTGCAGGAACTGAATCGAATTCTCTTCAGTGCTTTGGAAACTTCTTTAGTTGGGACCTCTGGACATGACCTCATCAATCGTTTGTATCATGGAACAGTTGTTAACCAAATTGTCTGTAAAGAATGTAAAAACATAAGTGAAAAGCAGGTAAATATGAAAGAGCCTTTTAGTACTGAATTGTATTGTAAATTATAATTCATGTGACTAAATATCTGTCATACAGGTTATAATGTTTATCAACTGGAAATAATTTATCACTTTCTCCTTTTAACTACAACTAAATTGTTGGTTATGAATCAGATCTCTCCATGTAAACTGAAAGAAGCAAATACCTTAGAGCAGCCTTGTAATTACTATCTAGATGTCTTAGCTACTTTTTTCATTGCAGAGACAAAATCCCCAACAGAGGAGAGGGTTATTGCAGCGCACAGTTTATAGAGGTTTTAGTTCACAGTTGGCCAGCTCCAAGGCCGGGTGGCATGACAGAGGGGAATCATAGAGGAGAAACAAGTTCATGGTAGGCAGAAGTCAGGAAGGGAGCAAGCAAGTGACCAGTGATGATGATGGCAGCTGTCTTTCTGTCCCTTATATTTTATCCAGGCTAGGGTGGGAAGCACTCACATCCTTAAACCTAGCATCCTCTTGTGAATCGATCCCAGCATCATCCTTGATCCCAGCAACACACACCCTTTATCCAGCCACCTCCTGAAAGCCCCACGTTAGGACCACATGAGGTCCTGGGGAGACATCCAGACATAAACTTCAGCATCTGCTATTTGGGTAATGGCTTTTGAGATGCTTACAAGTTGAAGATAGTGGCCTGATGAAAGAAGCCAGTGTTGTGGTTCAAGTATTGAAAAGGAAATTAATCAGGTTGTAAAAACAGAACATTGAGTATTGTTTAAGCTGACAAACCTCTGTGGTTGAATACTGGATTTAGCTTATTAAGTGTACATTTTGTGCTTATGTTTATATACTATTTATAAGCTAGTATAAATAAAGTTATTTTACCCTGTTTAATTTTTATGATCTTCAGTTCTTTGTAATACAGTGGCCTATTTAATCTGATTAGAAATTGGATTTTTGTAAGTATAATGATCACTGTTCTCTCTGTACATCTTATATACTAATGGTTTCATCTCTGAATGCTTTAATAAAAATCTTTTGTTATATGGCAAAAGTTGTAGAACATTTCTCTATTAGACTGTGTGAAATAAAATGTAGTGCCATTTTTCTGTAAAGTGTTGCTGCTGGAAATATAAAATATGTGTGTGTGTACACATATGTGTATTTAGTCTTTTTTTTTCCTCTTGATGTTAAGGAGCAAACCCAAGGCTCAATACCTGCTAGACAAACAGTATCCACTGAGCCCATCTACTTCTCAAGAACTATGGATTTAAAAAAAAAACAAAAACTTCTTGACCCTTATCTATGCTAATAGGCTGTCTTGGTCAACCAGGTGTTGATAATTCACAGGATTACTACCAGCACTCTGGAAGCTAGAGAGGAAAGTTGAATCTGAGCAATTTAGAAACTTAGTGAGAACTTGTCTCTAAAACAGGAAAGGGGATAAGGAGAGATACGTAGCTCAGTGTGAGGTCCTGTGTTCGGTTCTTAGTAACATGAAAAAAATCTTTCTGGTTAGTGAATTAAGATGTCTGGTGTGTCTTAGAATTACTTTATTATTGACTTAGCTGAAGTATAATTTGCAAATTGCAAAATACAGTGTACATAAAAGCACAGAAGTTACATTAACTTTTCACACATTATTATAAATACAATGTTAATTTTACTAAGATTTTTGTCATGGATTAACTAGTACTCTATTGTTAAAATAATGTTGCATCTGCACACAGGGCCATAAATCTGATTTAAACATGCCAAATTATAATAATGTTATTACTAGAAATACAGTGACATTCAAATGTAGTTAGGTAGAATTAGTAGACTTCTTTTTTGTGAAATGCCATTCTGTTTTCAATAGAGATACCATTTATGCTGGGTCAAAACAATTTTTTCCTAGAACTTCTTTGGTATGTCTTAAGCCAACTGTAGCAAAAGCATTAAGAGTTTACATTAGAAAATTTACCATTGACTTTGCTGTTATACCTCTAAAGACTAAAAATTCTATGTGTATGTGTTATGTATTTAAATTCAGAGATATATTTTATATTAGTTTATTTCCTGAGAAAATGGGTCTTAATTATCTATACTAAGCTCATAAACTCCCTCTAAAATGTTTTCCTAATATATTTTAAATAGAGTTATAGCTTGATTTACGATAATTGAGTGTTACAAATTTCACAGCAGCTAGTCATGCATACAAAAATATATCTGATTATCCCCAGTCTGTGTCTGAGTTGGTGATATGCTCATAACACTCTGTAAATTATGTTTTCAATATTCTTGGCTCTCTCAGGAAGACTTCTTAGATCTGACAGTAGCGGTCAAAGATGTGTCTGGTTTGGAAGATGCTCTCTGGAGCATGTATGTGGAAGAGGAAGTTTTTGACTGTGACAACTTGTACCACTGTGGAACTTGTGACCGACTGGTTACAGCAACAAAGGTAACGATGGCGACCTTTTCCCAAGGCACCCGCTTAGTACTCCATAGCAGGATAGTCTGTCAGCTGAAGTCACCTTGTGTGCAGAAGTCTGGGAAAAGCCAGAGTGGTAGTGCACACCTTAATCTAGAACTCTGGGAGGCTGAGGCAGGAGGATTGCAAGTCCAAGCCCAGCCTAGGCAGTTTTAGCAACTTAGCAAGACCCTGGCAAAAAAACCCCAAAAACAAACAAACAAACAAACAAAAAAATGGCTGTGGATATACCTAGGTGTGAAGGTCCTAGGTTTTATCCCCAGGACCGTAAAACAAAACATGTCTGCAAGATAGACATAAAAATCTTTACCCAAAAAAGCAGTGAGATTTTTAGCTGGGGTTTTGGGAGGGTTTTTTTTTGTTTGTCTGTTTGTTTTTTGTTTTTGTTTGCGACAAGGTCTCCCTATGCAGTTCAGGCTGGCCTTGAGCTTTGTAACCCAGGTTGGTGTCAAACTTGGCAATGATCCTCCTACATTAGTCTCCTGAGTGCTGGGATTACTGATGTGTGCCACCACATCCAGCAATGTTTAAATTTTTTACAATAAAGAATATCTTTAAGGCTTTGAGTCTAAACAGTTCTCTCAACTTCCTTCTTTCCCAATAAAAGTTATTTGTACCTGAGTTTCTTAAGTGTGTGCCTTTTAGTATAGACACCCCACTTTTGGCAAATGATTCTTGTAAAGGAGATAGTGTGGGTGTGTTTTCATTCCTGCCATCAAGAAGCTTTCTGAGTTCTCTCTGTTTGCCACTATGGAAACAGGTGGCTGTCTTCATTCCCTCAGAAGTTATTTCACAATCTTGATACATGTTCTCCCTCCCTCCAGTATGCCCTTTCCCATTTGTGAACATTTGGTGATCGTGAGCCTCAGCAGAGTACTTTGGGTTTTCTTTCTGTGCAGCAAAGGGAAATACACAGTAAAAGGGAGCAGGATAAAAGCAACTGATTTCTTTTGCAGTTTGAGCTAAGAGAAGAATAAAATCAATTAGCATAGAATTCCAATTGTTTCATCATATCTGTAGTCATTTCTGTAGATAAAATTCATAGTTATTTTAGAATCTAGGAAGAGAAACTGACAAGAAGTAAGAAATCACTACTATTTCAAACATACACACTCAGTGTTATTTTCATGCATCATAAATTTTGTCCTCCACACCCAGCTGACAGGACAGATTTACAAAAACATTTTTTACATAGTTCATTTCCACCAAAAGCATTATTAATGCTAGTAAATTGCTAAGTACTGCTAAGTCATTAAAGTCAGTGTAAAGAAACAATGTTAATTTTGGGTGCCTATATATCTGTGTATGTTTAAAGTAGTAACACCATTTTCCATTGCCCTAGCCTGGCTGTGCCATCTCTGACCTTCCTCTCAGCTCCTGTGCCCATGGCAACACAGCATCAACCCCACTGCTGCTGCCTTTATGAGTGACGCTGGCAGCTGTCTCGGGCTGTGTGATGGGATGGTCTGTTCATAAGCATCAGAAAGGAGCTCAGTTCAGTCAGTCGCTATGGAGGTTTGTCATAAATAGCTACCACTAAAGACATCAGTGCAGTTATTCCACAATGTCAAAGAGAGCATTGTTCCCTGGAGCTGACAATTAATGAACTTTTCAACAAATAAAATGAATATTTAGATATTCTGATTTTATGTCCCAGTGATTATAGAAGAAAATATAATAAAAATTGTGGTCATATTTTTCACCACAGGATTTAAAACTAGGGTGAATTTTTTACTGAGGCATATTTCCATCCAGTCGTGGCTCCTTTGAAACCTAAAGAGAGGTTTACCACTTGATTATTTATTTTGTATGTCACTTTTGATGTTACATCTATAATCTAGTAAAAAAGTATAAACTTCAAAGGTTGGAAAAGTCATAGATACATCTTTATTTTTGGTTTAACTTGAACTTAATTAAAACAAGCTTTTGCTAACAACAACCTTTTGCTAAAAAGGTTTTTATATACCTTTTATATCATTCATTTTCCAATGGAATTTTTGTTGTTTTTTTGTTTTTTGAGACAGGGTCTCACTATGCAGTCCAGGCCATCCTTGAACTCACTATGAAACCCAGGCTGGCCTTGAACCTGCAACAATCCCCAGATAGCCTCCCACCACCAAGCCTGGCCTATGAATGGAAACTTTGGATCTTGATACTTTTAAATCTAAAATACTCTAATTACCCTGGACTTACAGCATTCTATGTTTGGGTTTGGCTGTTTAATAATCTAGTTTTTTTGTCCCTAGCAATCTTTTCTCAGCCATGTTCCAGTTGAGTTACTTAGATGCATCTTCAGATTTTATTATCTACCATATTGTATTGCTGGAGATTGTTTTGTTTGTTTTGGTGAGGAAGGTCTTACTGTGTAGTCCAGTCTGGCCTTTGAACTCATGTCGGTCCCCTGCCTTATCTTTCCAAATGCTGGGATTTTATAGGTGTGTATTATAAAACACAGCTGGCTGACAGCTTTTCAATTAACATTTTTTTACCCACTAGATTTGTACAATTATTTTATGTATATGTTCAGCAATATTATATTTATATTATTATAAATTCATATAGGGTAGAATTTTTCCCCCCTCAAGCCATTAATCCAAGACATTTGGGGACAATTAATAAGTAAAAACAGCTTAATTTAATGGCTGGTTTGCTTTAGAGACAAGCTCTTATTATGTAGTCTGTGCTGGGCCTTAAACTCTCTGTAGCCCAGGTTGGCCTCAAATTTGCAATCCTAGCCAGGCTGGGGCTGAGGTTACAGGAGTGGACTATCATACCATGCCTTCGTGTTTTATTTTAAAGCAAGAAATTAAAACAAAGCATAAAAGTCTTAACTGCTTTTGAATTTAAGAGTAGGTATAGGACTGGGGATTTAGCTTAACAGCACAAGCTTCTGCCTGGCAAGCCCAAGATTGTGAGTTCAATCCCGGGTACCAAGAAAAAAAAAAAAAAAGTAGGTATAAAACTTCAATCAGTAGATCTTAACCTTTCAGTTAGGGGAACTTCTAATGTCTAATGAAAATGCTGAATCTTCTCCCCAGAAAAATACATGTACACATACAGTTTACATGCCGCTTCATGGTCTCAGAGCTCCATTTCTTACTGCATAAGAACTATGTGGCTCTAAGTAATTATATATTGGCGACATCATGTAGCAAGATGAAAGGCCAGGAGTTGGGCAGCAAATAAGCAGATGGAGATGAACAGCTGGTTATAACATGCTCATCAAGTAGTGTTCTGGAGTAGCAATACTGAAAACACAACTAGCTTGCAGATTTTTAGTTAAAAGTCATAAAATAGATGAGTTAATATTAAGAGTAATACACCAGAGTTAAGAGTGCACATTAAGGCTGGGGATATAGCTCAGCAGTACAGTGCCTGCCTGGCAAGTTCAAGGTCATGCATTCAATTCCCAGTACCCAAAAAAAAAAAAAAATTTACATCAACTTAACCATGGTAATGAATTTATTGTAATTTAATTAAAACTGTCGTGTTATTTTTTTCATACTTTAACATTTTGTGTACTTCATATAACTGTTTTTTAAAATTTTTGCAACTTTTTTTTTTTTTTTAACAGTCGGCCAAATTACGTAAGCTGCCTCCCTTTCTAACAGTTTCGTTACTCAGATTTAATTTTGATTTTGTAAAGTGTGAACGCTACAAGGAAACTAGCTGTTACACATTCCCTCTCCGGATCGACCTCAAGCCTTTTTGTGAACAGGTTTGAACTATTTTATTTTTAAATTATTTCCTCTCCCAAGATTAAATCTTTCTTGATCTGATTTTTCAGTTGGTTTACTGCAGTATCCCTCAATGCTGGCATTGTTAGCATCTTGAGTTAAGCAGTTCTTCATTGTGGGGACTGAGTTTACAAGAAGTGGACGGCATCCCCAGCCTCCCTACTCAGTGATAGCAGCACCCCCACTCCCCTCCTTCCACATGTGGTCACCAAAAATGTCTTTGTGCATGGCTGCAAGTCCACATCTGAGAGGCAGGATTGGGCAGAATTGGGCAAAAATGCCCCAGCTGAGAACTTCTGATTTACTGTATTTATAGTCATTTTGGATTTCCAGAGTTTAGACTTGTTCTCTTTGTTACTTTTTGAAAAATCCTTAAAATGAAAATTTTCAAACAAAATTAGAAATGCTAGCCCTGCTTTTTAAAAAAATTAGTAATTGGTACTTTGCTGTTTGGATTTAGTTTTCTTTAATTGTAATACTGAATTAGCTATCTAGAAAGTGAGCAGGCAAATGGAACTTTATTAACCTAGAATTTGTAGATGGCGATGTTGCTCGGTGGTAGAGTGCTTGCCTAGCATATGCAGGGTCCTAGATTCCATCCCCAGCTCTACAAAACAAACAGAAAAATTAGACTTTGTAATCCTTTCAACCCAGGAAAGAAAGTGTTTTGAAAAAGTAGTCTGCTTTATAAACTCTTTTCAAATTCTTTATCATTATTATACTTGCTCAGATGAGAGTAATGAGCCATGTGTGTTTCTTATTACAAATCATCCTTGTGAAGAGCAGAATATGTATTGGCTAACTATCAAAAAGTAATCTGTTGTGAACATTCTTTAATCCAAACTTTCACAGATACATCTTCCTCTATTACAAGCGTAATTATTGAGCCTTTGGGTTTTTGTTCCATCCTTTACTACTAGATGGTTCTCATTTTTTGGACTCCAAGCCTGACTCGTTGTTTGTTTGTTTGCGTTTTTTTGGTTTTGTGAGACAGGGTCCTGTTAAGTAGCTCAGGCTGCCCTCAAACTCACAGCGATTCTCCTGCCTCAGCTTCCTGAATATGCCCCACCACGCCTGGCCTGACTTGGCATACTCAGAATAAATAATTTTCCTAAAATCAGTTAAAAACACTTGCCCCTCTTATAAAAGGCAGTTTTCCATGGAATTCCCACCCACTAGCACTGCTGAGAAATACTGTGCCAATGAGTTACGTCTCTGCCCACATCACCTGATTTTAAAGTACATTGTAAAAACTAAAACAAGTTAAAAAAAAAAAAAAGGAAGCATCTAGGAAATCTTCATTAATTTTATTTTTGAATTTCTATATTAAGAAGAAATGTCACCTTGTATCTTTATGTCTCTGTTGTCTTTGGCCTGAGCATTTCATTTTTAAATGTAGCCCACTTAAATTATGCAATTAAGTTCCTCAGATAATTGGCTCTCCTGGGTGGCACACGTGTGCCTCTTCTGTTACAGATGACACTGGCTGTGTTCAGGCATGGGTGTCAGAGGGAGGACCCGCCGTGTGGGCCACAGCCCTCCAGGTTAAAGCTTCCTTTTTCTTCTGCATGAGGGATTTAAAATGCCTCTTAATCTAAGGTTTTTGTTATTGTTTTTGTTGGTTTTGGTTTTTCATTTTTGTCTCTGTGTTGGGGATTGCACTCAGAGAGCATTAAATTATGTCCCCAAACTGATTCATTTTTTAATTTTGAGATAGAAGCTTGCTGATTGCCCTATCTGGCCCCAAACTCAAAATCCTCCTGCCTCAGCTCCCAAGTAGCTGGAGTTAGAGGCATTTTGGTTTCTTTTTGCTAAGTTCGAGTTTATATGCTGAGTCATTTGTGTTTGATCACATAACAGGTTCATACATAGAATTCATAAAGTGGTCAAACTCTTCATTCCATTAAACCGCCTCTCCACCATGCCAGCAGGCAGTCTCGATTGCTAAGTCCTATTCTGTGCAGAGCACTGACATGCAGGGGTGATAATCAGTCTGGTTTGATGGAGGCATGTGACAAGGTAGTTAGAATATAGTATAATTCAGCCAGGTGAAAACCTGTTTTCTCTTTGGTTATATATCTTACCATCTCCTATAAATGATGTCAGCATTTATTTCCCTTTCTTTCAGAGTGAATTGAATGACTTAGACTGTGTCTATGACCTCTTCTCAGTCATTATCCACAAAGGTGGCTGCTATGGAGGACACTATCATGTATATATTAAAGATGTTGATCATCTGGGAAACTGGCAGTTCCAAGTAAGCATGAAAATATCTTGTTGATCTTTGCCATTTATTACGTATACATCCTGTAGAAACTTGGTAGGCACTGAAAGTTAATACATGTATGTTTTAAATCTGTATTTCTTTGTTTTGGTTTTTGTTGTTGTTTTTGAGCTAGAGTCTTACTCTGTAGTTCAGGCTAGCCTTGGAGCCCAGGCTACCCTTGAGCTCATGCTGATCCTCTGCCTCAGTTTCCCGAGTGCTAGGATTACAGGAGTAAGCTACCATTCCCAGCTTAAGTGTCTATTTCTAAATAATTTTACATGAACAGAAAATTCAGAAGAGTACACAAACCTCCTCTATACCCTTTACCAACTTTTGCCACATTTGTGAGTATATGCATGAACACCCTCACATTAACATTACCATTATTAATGCTAAGTTATTTGAAATTAAGTTGAACACATCAGAGCCCTTTGCCCCTAAATATTTCATTGTTTCTCTACCCAAAATGAGATAATTAATTAAGCATGAGATCAAAATCAGGAAATTTAAACACTTGACGTACTACTGTTGTCTAATATTTAATACAGTGGTACCTTGGTTCACCAACTTAATTCTCTCCACAGTTGTAGTTGCAGAGTTTGTTCCAGAATAATGGAAAGAATTAAGTTGTGAACTGAGGAGCCACTGTAATTATATTTAAATTCCATCAGTTGTCCTATTTACCATCCTTTATGGAAAGGTTTTCCCACTCTAGTATCAACTTCTGTATCATACATTGTATTTAGCCAGCCATCTCTTAGGTTCTATCTAGAACCACTCTTGGCCTTACAGTTCCTCCATTTTGACAGAGATAGCACTGTTATATAATGAAAAGTATAAATTTTTTTCCCCAACAAATAAAATGAGTATTGTTTTAGATAACATACACTAGGATTTTGTAGCCTGCAGATTGTAAGGGAAAAATGTAATAAACACAATCACCCCCCTATAGCTTTCACAGCAGTATTTAAACCAGGGTGAATTTTGTCCTACTTAATATGACTACAAAGTCATGTCTTTTGTAAGTAGCTCTTTAAAACAGTGCTCACTGACACCAATTAAATGACATTTAGTGCTTCCCCAGGACCACGGAACAGTGAAACAAAATAAACTTTGATCCTCTTAAACAGTTTTCTGTGAATAGTGTTTTTTTTCCATTTGAAAAAATTGTCCATTATCATTTATTATATAATCCATATTTGTCCACTAATCTGCTGTGCCAGTTCTGTCAGGAGCTTTGTGCTGGTCTTGTTTTTCACTCTCCTGTGTATTTTGCTAGAATCTCCCATCAGTATTGTCACAGCAGGTGTGTGCGTTTGAGTGGTCACACATACACTGAGGCTTATGATCTCATGTGGGAACTATGTGTAGATTTCTTGAGTGTCTTTTTAAAAAGTTTTCTAGTTTAAAAAAATGTAAAACTTGTAGAATTTCTGAGGGAAAGAAAATATGGACTGGAGTCTAGTTCCTACGAAATCATGATGTCTTACATAGACATCAACCCCAAACTCTCTACCAGGTTTCTAAAATAACACTAAACACAGTAGAGGGTCTTGCAATGTAGTTCAGACTGGTTTGAACTCAGTATGTAACTCAGGCTGGCCTCAAACTCACAGCTATCCTCCTGCCTCAGCCTCCCAAGGGCTGGGATTACAGGCCTGAGCCACCGCACCCAGCCCAGCATATTGTTTTTAGAATCAACAGTTTGCTAAACTCTTACATTGTAGCATCTAAGAAAAGGCAGTGCTCTTTTCCCCTTTCCAGTCCTTTTTCTTGTGTTTCTTTTATTGACCTTACTGTAGTGGCTAACACACCAATTCTGGGTTGAAAAATCCGTGCAGATGTCACTGTCAGATGCTTGTCCAAATTTGCCAAAACAGCCTGAGGCATCTCCCTGGTTAGATTATTGAAGCACTTCTCATCCTTGTCTGGTATGTTTCTTTTTTTTTTTTTTTTTTTTTTGGTCTTATTGAGACAAGTTCTCGCTATGCAGTTCAGGCTGGCCTTGAACTCACTTTGTAGCCCAGACTGGTCTCAAACTCACAACGATCCTCTTGCCTGAGCCTCCCGAGTGCTGGGATTACAGGCATCTGGTCTGTTTCAACTCTGTGTTCCCTGTTTAGTTTGAGCTGCTTCTCATTACCACACCTGCATTGCTGTCTTGGATTTTCAGTTTTCTGTAGTGGAGAGTCTCATGCCCTAGAGTGGGTGCTCTCACCTCCCAGCCCCCTCTCCACTTTCCAGCTACTGTAGCTTCAGTTCACTCTCTAAAATGAAGTTGAGGCTTTTGTTTGATACTGACAGAAGCTTGTCACCAGGTCCGATACATGTTTATGATGCTCGCTCTTTTTGTGCCCTGCCCACTCCCACTACAGTTGTGCTTCTTTCCTTCTTTTAGGCCTCCACCTGTTGTAAGCTTTCTTCACTCTTTCCAGCTCTCTGGTCTGAGAAGGCGCTCCTTATCCCCAGGCCAGTCAGCTCCCACCTAAGGGAGTAAGTGCTCACTGTCCTTGGTGTCTCCTGCATCTTTCTCAGCCACTGTCAGAGCTGAGCCATTATTCTAGCTGGCAGCATTTGTCCTGCCAAATTTTGAGGCACTCATTACACTTGACTCTGGAACAGCTATATATTAGTGTCATTTAGAACTTGTTTGTATTTTGAAATATTTAGATTTTTAAAAATCCTTTTTTAACACTTACATGTTTCTTCTAAAAATCTTAAATAATGACTTTGAAGGCATAAGTACCTGTTTGCAATTTTATTTTCAGGTTTATTATTGAAATTACACACACATGTAGTAGCCTCGCACACTCTGGTGATACAACATAGTTGAAGATATTCTTTCTGGGTTGTGGCTTCTTGAATGTTTCCTTTCTATTTTGTGTTCATTTCTTCAGCATTAACTAGCACTTTCTAACTATCAGGATCATCTAGTTTTATCACGTGACTCGAGACAGGTAGCATTCTTTCACATGGTTTTGCTGTCTGCACTGGAAGCTCTGTTGTTACCTTAGCAAGGTCTTCCTCACAGAATAAAGAGTTGTCAGAGGTTGTTTTCCATGTGACTTGGGTATATGTTCCTGTGCATGGCTTCTAGTAAACATCCTACTTGTTAATTTTTGTTTTCATTTTGTTTGGTTCTTCGAGAATCACTAGCTTTTCAGCCAGATCTTTGTGGTCTTCAAATAATGATTGAAGGTATAGTGAGTTCCCCTTTAGTAAATGCACCTGCTGGATGCAGTGCTTGTCTCTTCACTGACCTAAGAGATCTCCATGCCTAGAGACAGACGTTCCAAGTGTCCCAAACATAGACAGGTAGCGATCTTTCTGCCGATAGTTAGGCAGTTCTATCTCCTTCAAGGAGCTGCTCCCTATATACATGTAGTTCTTTAGTAGGTGCTGTTTGTAAAATATAAATTTGAGGACCAAGCTTAGACTTTCACATCCAAACCCTGACCTTTTGAACATCAAAATGGAAGGTCAAGCCAGGCATGGTGGTTCCCACCAATAATCCCAGCATTTGGGAAGTTAAGGCAGCCTAGGCTACATAATGAGTTCAAGACCAGCCTAAGTTCCATAGGATGATCTTCTCTCAAAAAAAAAAAAAAAAAAAGATACTATGTATAGAGGAGAAGCTAATAAAAATGACTTACCAAGAGAATTTTGGCATATTCCTCAACACCATCATCAGTGGAGTATAAATTTCTTGAGTGATCAAGAAGAGAATATTTCCACTGATCCTACAAAAATAAGTAGCATTTCTTTAGCCCAGTACAAATGAGTAAGAACATACTAGCTGGAAGACCAGAAAATGTTTTGAGCTGGATGATAATGAAAACCCACTATACCAAATTAACGTAGGATACAACCAAAGCAGTGCCTTGCTGGAAAGTTCTGGAATCTGCCATGTGTGTTGGGCCAGAATTTTTAGTTATCTTGTCATTCCGCATTGCAGATAAAGCTGGAGAGAGTAATCTGTCCAGAATTGTTCAGTGAAACTTGGATCTCAAAACCAAGAGTACCTGAATCCAAAGTATATTCAGATTATTGTGATGTTTTTACCATTTCTGGAGATTTGTGATGGAAACTCTGTTACTCTTCTTCCTAGGAGCCAGATAAGAATTTGAAAGCTCTTCAGAATGAAGAAGACATCGATGATCCATTGACAATTCTAAAAGAACTCTTACAACAGGTGGAGTGAGAAGACTGTGTGTGTTTGTATGAGGACATCAGATTGTATTAGATTCTGTTTCCTAAAATGAAAAATGTCCTCATTTTAATTTAATCATGTCTTCAAAGGCTTCTCTATGTAAAGTAACGTCATGAAGTATTGGAGATTAAAGATTCAACCTATGAAATTTTGAGGCACTCATTACACTTGACTCTGGAACAGCTATATATTAGTGTCATTTAGAACTTGTTTGTATTTTGAAATATTTAGATTTTTAAAAATCCTTTTTTAACACTTACATGTTTCTTCTAAAAATCTTAATGTCAGAAGTTTATCAAACCTCAGATTATTGCTCTTTTAATAGTTCAACTGTGATGTTTAGAAAGTGGCAAAATTCAGGTCTAAACTGAGACTTAAGGTACTTAAAATTTTTTTTTATAATGAAATAATCATGGTTAATCCACTTACCATCTTGTGTTTGGAACACATTTGTTGATCTCTTTGAATTTGTGTTGCAATTATTTCTTACCAGATTTTCTTAAATGACTTTATGTTTCTTTCATAGGAGAAGAATAATGTAATTCCTGTTGATCAGCTAGGCCAGAAACTCTTGAAAAAGATAGGAATATCTTGGAACAAGAAATACAAAAAGCAGCATGGACCACTGCGAAAGGTAATAAATGTCATCGATGTAGGAAATCCTACTCCCAGGAAACTTTATTACCACCTCTACTGCAGACTCTCAGGCAAGAGGGCCTTTATAATAGGTGAGTTTTAAGGCCAGCATGGGCAGCACAGCAAGTCCCAGGCCAGCCTGGACTATAGAGGAAGACCTTGTCTCAAAAAATAAAAAAACAAATGAAAATAAAATCAGCAGTTTTGCATAGTGCTTATAATTTAGCTTGTAATTTAGCTGTTACTTCTTCTTGGTTTTTGTTTTTGTTTTTGTTTTTTTGAGACAGGATTTTGTAGCTGTGTAGCTTAGGCTGATCTCAAACTGAAGATCCTCCTGTCTCCGCTTCCCAAATGCTGGGATGATAGATGTGGGCCACGAACACCTTCTTAAATTATTTACTAAGTATTACTTTATGAATTAGCAAGAAGAAAACAAAACAAGACCTTGGCTCCTAATCACAATATCATCAGCCCACTGCTCAGATTTTTCACATCCTGAATCACCTGTTTTCCTAGGCCATGAAATCAGATGCAGACACAGCATCAGAATCCAGAGAGCACAGCTCAACTGAAAACAAGCAGAACAACAGAATATGTAGTGAGCATTTCAGAGCTGTTTAGATGAGGTGTTTAAATGCACCCTTTAGTTAGACCATCAAACCTCAATTTTCTGTTACTTGCATTATTGTGGAGAGTTGGGTCAGAATATTTTAGGGAGTTTATATTTTTTATAGTGTCAAATTATTGGCATGAAGTTGTTTAAAATGTTCCATGTTAATCATTTTGGCATCCCTAGAACCTGAGGTTATGTCCCTTTTTCGTTTCTAATAAGTTTGTATTTCCTTGTTATTTTATTTTCATCTTTCTTGCTGGGGATTACTAAGTTAATTTTCAAAAGAACAACTTTCACCTTTGATATATTTATATAAGATCCTATGTGACACTCCTGCTTTCAGCTTGAAATCTGTCTGTCTCGGCATAGCTGCTGCAGAGATCACCTAGTTTGCCCTCCCTGGGAAGACTGTCTTTATGCCTGCCTGCTTTGTTACACTCGTAACAGTCATTTGCATTATCTTTAGAGTTTGTCATTTTTGTCAGGAAGATTGGTTTTACGAAGCTTTCTCCCATTCCTGGAACTAATTAGCACTGAAATTTGAGGTATAAAAGAATTAATCCCCAAGTATCAAACAGTGAAGAACTTGACTATAGAAAGTTCATTACTCAGTACTTTCAAATTGTTGGTACTTAATTGCCCCTAAAACAAATCAACTAGAAAACTATTTTACCATCTGTTCTCATGTACAGTGTTAGCAGTATTGTCTTTGGGTCATACTCTTAGTCCCTTCTCTTTGTGATGAAATGATACTTTTGATTAGAGTACTATCACAAATTAAATTTCAAGAAAAATGAGGCTCCTTTGCATGTTGATTGCTGAGGTAAGCAATGTCATGGCTAGCCCCTCTTGCTTGTGTGCACAAAGGCATTCCTGCTAGGGAAAAGCAGGAAGTACAAGGCCACAACAAAGTTACGGAGTAAGAGAGAAGGCAAGAAGGGGTGAGAGGGAGAGACAGGAGTGGGGAGATGATGTTACTGGTGTCATAATGGCCAATTTGTGCTTTGCAAACCCTTACTGTCCCAAAGAACTGATGAGGATGAAAGTTTTAACATTTATTTAAGGAAAATGAAGTGCAAAGGAGAGCTGAAGAAGAAGAGGTGTTTGCAAAGAAGTGCTCTGAAGAGTGAGACTAGGCCAGTTAAAGTAGAAAAAGGAGAACATCCTGTAGAGTGAGGGCAGGCTACTGAGAAGGCTCACAGCAGCCAGGGCTTAGTGGTCACCGTCCTTTTTTTTTTTTTTTGGTACCAGGGATTGAACTCACAACCTAGCACTTGCCAGGCAGGCACTCATGCTGCTGAGCTAAATCTCTGGCCCAAAGATGTTTGACTAATTTTTTTTTTTTTTTTTGTATCAGGGATCAAACTCATGACCTTGCGCTTGCAAGGCAGGCACTTATGCCGCTGAGCTAAATCCCCGGCCCATCACCTTTTATAACCCCTTCTGATGTCAAATCTAAGCCCTTCCATCAAAAACCCACTTATTCTCATGCCACACAATTGTCATCAGGTGCAGGGCCTTGCTTGGTCTCGCAAAGTTCCTGTGCAAGAAGAATTAAAGGTCATATTGCTCATGATTAACAGGTTGCCCAGTTGCCCCAACCACTTTGCCATGCACTAGTCCCCTACCTCATTTCCTCATGATTTTTTATGGGTGAGAGAGTGGTAATCTCTGTCATGATATAGCTACTTCCTGCTGAAGGGACTGCAGGCCCCACCTTCTGGGAATTCTGTACAATACTCTCTAACCACTGTAGGATAATGTGGCTCACTAGCTGGGCTGAGGAAAACCTGTCAGAAGACATCAAAAAAGGAGTTACAGTAGTGCCTGTACATGGAGAACCACTGAGCCACCTGTTGAATGGAAGAGAGCTCAGCCTGTCAGGAGCCTGCGGAGGCACAAAGGGCTATTAGTCAGGCTGCCTAGAGTGATCTACTTATGTTTTCTCAAAGCAGAACTGGAGTCTTGCTTTTTAAAGAGGAGCTTCAGATCTTGCAGAGCTTTAGATGAGTAGTCTTAGTCCTGTGAAAATTTGAGTGATCATTTCCCATGAGGGTTTGTATACCTTGTCACTGTGTCCCTTGAGGAAGGACCAGAATGGTTTCTCAGGACCTGGGAATGAGGCTAGGGTATTGAAGGGCTGCAGAGCTGCCTATCAGGCTTTTGATTTCCTAAGGAGACTTTTTAGACATGTTCCTTTGGTGTCCCTTGCCGTAAGTGACAGCAGCCTGGGAAGATAGACTACCTTTAGGAGCTATACGTAGTAAGCCCCTTTCTTTTCTTTTTTCTTAGATTGTCATGTGGACATAAAGCATGAAAGGCATGGTGACAGTCACTCCTCCAGTCAGGCATGCCAACTGCCTGACACTGGAGCAGAGCCAGCTGGTGGCATGGGACAGTCCTGTGCCCAGTGTCCTGTGTTCTTGTGTTTAAAGTGGGAACTTCTTTCCCAGAACAGCCCCTAACATTAAAAGATAATCAAAGTTTTATTCCAGCAGAATTTGGGTTGTTAGTTTTAAACCTAATCGTGTACACTGTGTGGTTGCCATAGTTCTGTGCTTTCTTTAGATTGCTTTTAAATCTTTCAGACAAGTATGTTCTACCTAATGGGTTTCATTTAGTACTTTAAAAAATAAATAAAAAACCAGGGTCAGTGAGGTGAAGAAATGATTTTCAGATTGTGATTTGGCAGCTCTCTCCCTTAATATGACAGTTGAACAGAGCATTCCGATTTTTATTGTCATTTTACCTGGGTATAGTGGCACATGCCTGTAATCCCAACACTCAGCAGGCTGAGGCAGGAGGATCATTGCGAATTTGAGACCAGTCTGGGTTACAAAATGAGCTCAAGGCCAGCCTGAACTGCATAGTGAGACCCTGCCTCAAAAAGACAAAAAATAAAATAAAAGTCACCTTATACTAGAACAAGTATCCTACCCTTGCTCGTCAGCAAGAAATAAAGATGAAGTTAAAAAATATAATCCCAAAAAGGAAGAAAAATAATTCTTATCATGTCTAATATTAAAAATTTATTAATTTAGTGTTGTTTGTGTCTGTGTAGTTCTTACAGGTTCATTCTCAGACATTTCTGCTCAGTTCAGATGAAAGTATGGTTAGTCTACAGAAGAAGTTTTCTCCCCAGGCTGGGTCTGGTTTCCAAAGTAATAAGCAGCAGATTCTCCAGATGCGCTCTTCAAAACCCCCAGGATCAAATGATAACACCACTTGTCCCCACTGGTTTGATATAAATGATTCCAAAGTCCAGCCAATCAAGGAAAAAGATATTGAACAACAATTCCAGGGTAAAGAAAGTGCCTACATGTTGTTCTATCGGAAATCCCAGTTGCAGAGACCACCTGAAGGTATGGAAAGAAAAGTGTTTCTATTGTTCAGTGACTATAAACAGAATGCTGTTTGAATTGTTCTCTTTAAAATACTTTCAGCCTAAGTAATATTTTGAAGAAGTAACATATTATGCTAAGGGAACAGTTTGTCATTTTATAAAGATTATCTATTTCTGTTTAATTTTCTCTACTGTAATGGGAGGTTATGATTGGGTTTTCTTGGATTATGTAATATTTTTTTCTTCAGCTGGGCATGGTGGTGCATACCTGCAGTCCCAGCACACAGCAGGCTAAAGCCAGCCTGGACTACATAGTGAGAACCTGTCTCAAAACTCCTTTCCTTGGGTTGGCAGACTTGAGTTTGATTGCACTATACTCAGGCTTGTGTTTTTCAATCAGCCACATTGCCTTTGAATTATGTAAGTGGCTTTGGTCTTACTTTCTTGTCTTCTTTAAATCTCTTCTTTTTTCTTTTCCATGAAGATAATGATCCCTGAGCAGTCGAAATTTCTTTGAAGCATTGCATTATGCCAAGAGAAGTTAGTGTTTGAGACCTGTAATAATGAGTATTTTTAACTGAAGCTGTTAACATGAATAATAAATCAGCCAAATTTTTTTATTTTCTCAAAGTCTTTTCAGAAGCAAAAAACTCATAGAAGGAAAGCTTTTTAGATTGCAGCATAGCTATGATTAAAGATGAAGAGAATGTTCATAGAGAATGAGAATAGTGACATTTTTTATAAAGAATAAAAGTGAAGCAGCTACTAATTTGCATGAGAATCAAAGAAAACCTGATACATCTGAAACAGTTACATAACTGTGCCATTAACCAAAAAGACTTTGTATTTTTCTGGGGAATAAAAGGGTTATGGGACTAATTCCGACAGAAATATTATGGATCAAAATTCACAATTACAGTAATATATATTAACAGAAAAAGTATGTCTCCAGATAGAGTATTAATGTTTCTTTACTGACTTGAATTTTAGTATGATCATAATTGGAATATGTAAAAAATGAATTTTCCCTAAAGTTAGCTTAGTAATTTAATAAAGGCCCACCCAAAATATGGATGAATTTTTTTGAGAATGAAGGGACAGAACTTTATAAAAATGATTCTAATGGTCACTGAGAAAGATAATGAAAATCGAAGAAAAGACTACTGAGAAGTTTACTGTGTCTATAAAAACATACTATAAAACTAAAGCAGTGAAGATACAGTAGGGTTAATGCCAAGAGGCAGGCAGATCATTGAAATAGAGCAGTAAGCCCGGGAATTGATCTGAGTATATATGAGATTTCAGTCCATGGTAAGCAAAATAGCTGTGATAAATGGGAAACTGAAAACTTAGTAAATAAAACTGGGAAGTTGATTTGTTGCTAAGGAAATAACTAAAGCACTTTCTACTATTCTGCCAGTCACTTCAATTAAATTGTAGCACTTTTCAGGAGAAATAAAGGAACATTAAAATATGTAAAATATAAGGGGCTGGGGATTGAGCTCAGTGGTACAGGCACCTCCTTGGCAAGAGTGAGGTCGTGAGTTTGCTCCCCGGTACCAAAAAAAAAAAAAAAGTGAAATATAAATATTTGTCCTTAAGATAAAGAAGACCTTTCTATGGTTCAAAGCAAACAAAGAAAAATACTAAGGAAAGCAATATAAACTTTAAACCGAATTAAAAAGCAAATGACAAGCTCATCAGAACCAGTAAAATATATGACAAGTTTACTTTCCCTGTATGTTAAATATATATTATCATGGCATTCATTATATGTGCTCAGGAAAAGGATATAAATAAGAAATCCTATGTGTTCAAAATTTTTTAAACCTAAACCATAATTAGAAAAACTTGAACCAGCAGCAAGATACAGCTTTTTCCCTGTCATGTCAAATATTTCTGTGAACCTTGCCAGACGTGGTGGCACAACCTGAAATTCATGGAAATTTGAATTGATGTCTATTCTGCAACTTGTAGATATGTAAATTAATGCAGCCAATTTGGGTGTGCATATTTAAAAGTCTTAAAACTATGCACCCTCTAAAGCAGTAATTCTTGCAAATTTGTCTTGAAATAGAACTGATATGACTATGCTCAGAGATGCTTGTTAACCCCACTATTTTATAATAGTGACTAATTGGAAACCACCTTAATGTACAACAGAAAAACATTGAATAAATTAATTATGCTAAGCATAGAATTACAGAACCATTTAAGGTTGTGAAAAAATACAAAATATGAAATGAAAAAGCAAGTTACAAATATGTAACTCCATTTGTCTTTAAAAGTGGGTGTGGGTGTGTGTTTTAGGAGTTCTCTTTACAGGTATAGTAGTATCTGCTACTCTTTAGAAGATAATTTCTAGAATTTTTATAGTAACCAGTTGTTACATTTATAATCGATAAAAATAGTGTTTTTTCTTAAAACATACTTAAAAAGAATTGAAGAAATGAAATTCTTGTAGCTTGGCTTAAAAAATGTCCATCCTTTCATCTGGTCTTGGAAAACAGCTCCAGGGAAGATCCACATTCACACAGCTGGTCATGGGCAGATTACCCAGCTCCCAGCACCCTCCTTTCCAGTCTTCTCACCTCCTGCTCAGCACTAGATTCATTTAGTCAACACTAGTTAATGATAAGTTTTGCTTACAGCTCGAGCTAATCCACGATACAGGGTTCCTTGTCATCTGCTGAAGGAAATGGATGCAGCCAACATGGAACTGCAGCTGAAAAGGTGATTCTACGTTACTGTCAGAATTTGAATAGTTTTTCTGGGGATGGGAATGGAATTTCGGTCTTAAGCTTTTAACAATGAAAACTATAAAGAAAAAATGGGTAACTATTTGGTGCTGAATTTTTATAGTAAAGTTGTCATTTACTTTGAAGTAATTCTTTTCTACGAGGGTGACATATTTCAGTGACATATTCTGACATAAAATAGCCATTGCTATGTAGATATGGAAGCCTAAGAAAGCTAGAGAAATCAGTGAGTGCACAATTGGGAAAATAAATTCTGCAAAGACAGCTTGTCATTAAAACCTCTCTCACTTTTTTTTTTTTTTTTGGAGACAGGGTCTTGCTATGTAGTTCAGCCTTAAACTTGCTATGTAGGCTGGCCTTGAACTTACTATGGCCCAGGCTGACCTGCAACTTGCAGCAGTCCTCCTGCCTCAGCCTCCTAAGTGCTGAGATTATGGGCATGTACCACAATGCCTGGCCTTACCCTCACTTTTAAATAATTATGGAAAACTGACTTGCAGTGATGGCAGAGTAGAGGTGGGCTGATTTTCATAAGGAGAGATTAGGGATTCTGTACCCTGCTGGGCTTAGTGTCAGCCTTGGCAGAAACCTGAGCGGGTTCTTACAGATGGCGGCTGAGAGCGTGATGATCTCAGTGTTCTCTTTGGGGGCCCTGAGAAAGTGTTTCTTTATTTGTTCTCTGATAGGGTCTGGAGGGTATTGGTTAGGGAAATGGAGTTTCCATAGGTTCCATGTGGACACAAAGGGCAAATTCGGTTACACGGATATTTTAAACACAGTGCCAGAAATAACCTGCAGAAGTGGTCCAGATGATGGTGTTGTGGGGAGACGTGGAGAGAATAACCCAGGGAGTTTAGCCAGCCAGTAATCCGTGCGTTAGTGTGGTCATCAGAAAAACCAGTGGTCTTTGACCATGATAATACAGTGCATCCAAAGTCTGGATCATGGTGGCAGCCCCGTGCCAGCTCTGCCCTGGTCACAAGGCCTAGGAGAGCACATTTGGTACCAGGCTTTGAGTCAGGTGGGTGGAGTCAGAAGCAGCCTGCGCCCCAGCACAGGCCATGGCTGGCGTGCTGCACCTGGGGCTTGTGCACTCAGGAAGGCTGCACTAGCAGCTGCTGATATGGAAGAGCGTGCAGGTCCACTGGAAGTTGGTACATCTGCCTCCTAACACGTATGTGCACATGTGTCTGGCATTTTGTCCATAACTGTAGTGTAACCTCAAGATTGAAGGTTTCAAGTTTCAGCACTTGTGCAGAGAAATATAGTTGATGTTGCACAGTTTATGTGGAAATAGTTTTCCCATGGAATTCATGGTAGTAATTAGAGCTGTGTGTTTGCTATTTTTGAAAACAGATCATCTGGCAGATAGAAGAAGAGGATGTTACTTTGATAAAATGGAGAACTTACTTGCATTTGGTTTGAGATAAAACAGTGTCTGTTATAAAAACATAGTATTTGTGTACTTTTTATACCTCTCTAAAGGACAGAATGCGATTCTACAAACAATAATATCGAGTTACATCTCCACCTGGGGCCTCATTATCATTTCTTCAATGGAGCTCTGCACCCAGTAAGCTGTCAGACAGAAAGCATGTGGGATTTGACCTTTGATAAAAGAAAAACTCTAGGAGATCTCCAGCAGTCAATATTTCAGGTAATTTAGCCTTACTTCTTAATTGAGACAGGTCCATCTTGAACTGGCCTCTCCATTTCATCTTACTAAGATTATAGCTGCTCTTCAAAGCTGCTTAGGAAAAGTCCTGCGTCCACCAGTACATAAAGGGTGAGACAAACCCTTTGCCCTTATTGGTAAGCCCTTCAGGGAGGCTTTCCACGTTTTCCTGCCAGCAGCTTTTCAAGTAGAGAATAAGGCCTGATACGTTTTAATTTGGGGGCCAGAAAGCAGATAAAGTTGGCTTTTTCAGGAAATAAATGAAAGAGAATTGTTTTTCAAAGGGAATAAAAATATGAAGTTCAGGCTGTGGCTTAAAATTATAAAATGCTAAACAAATAAAAGCAATTTTGTATTCTGTGGTATAAACTAGCATTTATAATAAGATTCTTTACATCTCCAGCCCTTTTTATTTTGCTTTGAAACAGGGTCTCCTGTTCATGTTCTCCTGAGGTGTCCAGATTGGCCTTGAACTTGTGATCCTGTTGCCTCAGCCTCTTGGGTAGCTGAGGTTAGAGGCATATGGCATCACATCCGACTTTTTCTTTTCTGTTTTTTGCCATGTTGGGGATGGAACCCAGGGCCTTGCATGTGCTAGGCAAACAAACCTCTGCCACTGAACTGAACCCCCAGTCCTCTTCCTAATTAAAATTTTGAGACAGGGTCTCACTAAACTGCTTGAACTGGCTATAAATTCTGAATCCTCCTGCCTCAGTCTCCTGTAGCTGGAATTTCAGGTGTACATCATCACAAACTGCCTTAGTAAGATTCTTAAGTGAAGGAAAATACCTATTAGTCTCTAAGGAGAAAACAGATATTCTTACACTCATTGTCCAAATAATTGATCCAGCTGTTTCAATGACAATAAGAACAATGATGTTCTATTTCGCTTATAGTTCTTTTGCATAAATTAATGCAGTTTAGTTCTTTAACTTCATTGAGGTCAAGTTGACTCCATTTTGAGGAATAAATGAAATAAAATGTAAAGATTACAGTGTTACCTGTGCTGAGCCACCTAGTGAGTGGTGGCTCTAGGACTCCCCCCCAATCAGTGTTCTGCACACCTCTCCACTCCACAGCACTTCCTTGGCCAAGGGAGAGGGAAATACAAAATCTAAGCTTTTTAGGTTTTGTTCCAGAAATAACTTAAATGACATTTCTGAAAAATTACATCCCTCACCAAAATTCCTAGCTTTTGATTTTCTTGTCCTAAGAAATGCAAACACATTTTTAAAATTTTGATTTGGATGTTATTTAAATACTGAATTGATACCGGTATCTCCAAAATTGTCTGATATTTCTGAACTTCTGTAGCAGAAGTTCATTTCTGAGCCAGTTCTAGCAGTAAGACAGCTAAGTTGGGGATCTGACCCTGTTTAGGGTGACATTTCAAACTGGAAAGACATTATTCATTTTTTAAGCTTAAGGATTACTACTGTCTGTGCTTTCAGTGTCTGAAGAGCAAGTATATCTCTATGAACAATTGTCTCACAAGTAAGCCACTAGCCAGAGTCTGTGAGATAGGCAGTGAATGCCTTAGTCTCTGTCTGCCTCTCTCTCTGACTTTCTCTCTGTTTCTCTCTCTTTGCCGCCTTCCCTGCCTTTGTCTCTGTCAGTATTGCAGATTGAATCCAGGACTTTCAGATTGAGCCACATGCCCTGTCCATTTTTTATTTTGAGACAAGGTCTCACTAAGTTATCCAACCTGGGCTCAAACTTGTAATCCTCCTGCCACAGCCTCCCAGAGTACTGGGTGGCAGGTGTGTGTCACCACACCTAGCTTCTTTTTTTTTTTTTTTTTGACAGGGTCTCGCTATGCAGTTCAGACTGGCTTCGAGCTCACTTTGTAGCCCAGGCTGGTCCCAAACTCACAAGGATCCTCCTGCTTCAGCCTCCCGAGTGCTGGGATTGCAGGCATGTGCCACCACACCCAGCTCACACCTAGTTTTGAATCCCTTTTAAATAAGGAGTTTCTTTTTAAGAGAAATATCTTGTGTTATTAAGCACTAGACAGCAATGCCTTTTCTGAGTAAGACTGTTTTGGTGGGATTAGCATAGTCCTTGGGGTCTCAGATCTAGAACCTTTGAAAACAGACCTTGTGATCTGTTACACATTTGGCAGTGCTGCTTTTAAATTGACAGGGGAGTCTTCCTTTCAGGGGTCACTCCCATTGGCGTGGACTGGAGCTGGTGCTGCGTTTCCCTGAGCAGTGCCCAGGAAATAAATCGTGTGGCTCTTAGGGGCCACTCCCCTGCTGGCCTGCTGAGTAGTCTGCTTTCTGCTGCCAGTAGCCTTCACCTGATCTAGGTAGTGTTGTTCATTGTGCATGGCAAAGTCTTCATCCAGCTGTGGGTGAGATTACCCATCTTTATAGATCACTAGTTTAACAAGAATAATGGCTTGTTCCTAACTGTTGGTGTTGGAAGGGATGGGAGTACTCATTTGTTTTCTCCCTGTATAAATTGCACACTGCTGTTCTTGTTAAACCTGGAAACATGGTACTCATTATTTTTCATTGTTCTTTTTATTGCATTCTCTTCAGCTGTTAGAATTTTGGGAAGGAGACATAGTTCTCAGTGTTGCAAAGCGTGTTCCAGCAGGACTTCACATTTACCAGGCACTCAATGGTAAGAGGCATATGAATACAGCAACTCAGTTCAAGAATTTTGTTTTGGTGGGGCTCACCCGTGGCTTTCTCTTTGTCCATCCTTCCCCCATTTACTCCTACTTATCTACATAGCTTACCATCATATTGCCAGTTTTTCCAAAAGAAGTAATTCATCCTATTTATAATATATCCAATCTATATAATATGTGAAATCTTCCTCTCATGGAAATGTTTTATATTTTCTGATATAAGGGGCCTTTGTAAAAAATGTTTTATGTTGCCACCAACTATTGAGCAGAATGGTTTGAAGCCATGTAAGTCTTATTTATTCTGCTTGATTTTCTGCCAGCTCTCAGCTTCAGATTTAGTAACAAAGCTAAGTACTCTGAGAATTGTAAGTACTACTTTTCTTTAAATTTTAAAACAATAACTACATTGTGTCTTAATTACTTGCTGGTTCACTGGAACAAAGTGCCCATCACCCATAAGTTAAAGGAGAAAACAGTTACTTTATCTCCCAGTTTATAAGAGTTTCAGTCCATAGTCTCCTGGCTCCATGGCAGAGGGCCATGGCTGGAGAGAAACAGCCCATGTCTGGGCGGGCAGGAAGCAACAATCCTTCCTTCTTCCCCTTTTTATTTCATCCAAACTGTAAACCTGTTGGTTGGTGCCACCCACACCCAGAAAGGATTTTTGGCTTCAGTAAATCTATTATCTATACTCAGCTCTATGCTAAACCCATCCACAGACTAATCCAGTACCACACACCCATGATCTAGTCCCTCCCTAAAGCCCCACCTGTGAGTGCATGCGGCTTTGGGGGAATATCTGGGTATAAACCATCACACGCTAGTAACATTTATTTTGGGATTCCCTGTGCCAAATACTGTGATAACTATTCTATGTTAATTTATCTCATTTAATTTTTACAACATTCTTCTATTTTATAAATGAGGAAACTGAGCTTAGAGGCTCAACACATACAAAGACATGTAACTGGCTAGAGGGGGAAGCTGAACCATGCAGTACCTGTCACAGTGGATTGTGCTTTGAGTAAGCTCATCCTTCTATCATGCTCTCAACCTACATGAGCTTTTAAAGTAAAAATAAGAACGATGCCGGACATAGTGGCACACACCTATGATCCCAGCACTCAGGAGGCTGAGGCAGGAGGAGCCTGGTGTGTTTGAGGTCAGCTTGAACTACACAATGAAACCCTGTCTCAAAAGACAGAAAATAAAATTTAAGTAAAAAAAGATGTCAAGGGGCCAGTGATTTAGCTCAGCAGCAAAAGTGTCTGCCTGGCAAACAAAAGGTCATGAGTTTGATCCCCAGCACCAAAATAAATAAATAATTTTTTAAAAAAAGATGTCAAATAACAGTAGAATAAAAAACTGAGTATCGCAGCTCCTTACTTAGCTGAAGTGTTTTTGGTTTTCATGATGAATGGTCTGATAATTTCACCTTCCTAGGAAATGAACTGACATTGTGTGAAGTTGGAATTGCTGATGGGGAAGACATCTTTGTGTGGAATGGAGTGGAGGTAAAAAAAAAATTTACCAAAGAAATATTCATAATAATTTTTTTTTTTACATTATCGTAATGAAGTTTTAGACACATTAGGCCAGTGAGTGGTAGTCAGATGTTAAAAAGATCCCTGGCTGCTCTCCTGGTGTGAATCACAGCACAGGGCTGGGATGAGCACTCAAGGCTGTGGCCGCCAGTTCTGCTGAGATGGACAGAGTGAACTCTTGATCTCGTGGGAGTGAGGAGCAGCTTCCTGGCCCTCAGTGGCTGTCCCAGGTCCTTCTCTGTTTCCAAACCCTTGTCACCACAGGTGATTCATGTATCTCCACCTCCCTTCCAGATTTCTCTCCTGAGAAAGAAAAGGAAAACTTTCAAAAGCAGTCTAAAGTTATTCCTCTGATAGTTAAAAGGCACTCAAAAAATCCTTATTTTATTGGAAGAAGTGAAGGTTGCTCTACCGGAGCCATCTTTCGCTGTGCTGTGATGTTAGTTTGGCAAATGCCAGACACACTGGTGGTTGTCTGGATATCATTGCAGGTTGGCGGTGTCCAGATTCCAACTGGTATGGACTGTGAGCCCCTGCTGTTGCATGTCCTTCACCTGGAGAAAAGCAGTGACGGCCAAAAGCGTGGGCAGCTGGTAGAGGTTCCTCATGTCTTTCCAGCCAATGCAGCAGTGGGCACCGTGCTCACAGCACTGGCCCTGCCTGAAGGTATCATCCTCACACACAGTGCCCAGTCTGTAGGGGAAGCCGGCTGGACCCCTATTCCCCAGGAAGACATGCAGAGGACATTCAGAGAGCATGGTCTCAAGGATGGAAGCTCAGTTTTAATTCAGGATTCTTACAGTGCTGATAACAGGTAACTCACTAAAATGAGAAAAAGGGAGAATTTTTTGAAGTTAAATCAGTTATAGTGCTATCCAGGACAGAGGTAGCAGACCTATAGCACACATGTTGCAGCAGGCTGTTTGCATCATTGAAAGTTCTAAAAGGTTCGCCATCACTGATCTCAGAGAACTCTAAAGCTTTATTTTAATAGTAAGAGTTAAATGTTTATTTCTAGATATTATATGCTAAGTACTGTTTTAGGCTATGCAACTTAGAGAAAAAATGTTAAAATGTAATTTTTATCTATTTATTTTTTTAGTAAATGTAGTAACAAAATAATACAGGTATCCTTGGTTTTATAGATGAGATACAGTCTTAAAGTACTGGTGGTTACAAAGCAAAATCCTATCAGGTGAATTCTGATTAGAACCAATTATAAAACCGAAGGTATACTTCCACAAAGAAAATTTCTGGAATTCTTTGGGAAGAAGTTAAAAGAGACCCATAAAGCAATACAATTTTTCCTTATAATCCCTCACATGGGTCCTGAGAGCATATTTGGGCAGTTACTTAGGTAATTACCCCTCATATTAAAGCTCAGACGTGCTGTCCCTTCCCATTTATGGGACCCATTTTTGTGACAGTATGTTCAGTGTATCATACACCGTCACCCTCTTCCCATACTGGCATAGTGAACATCATGCCCCTGCTTTGCCAGGACTGCAAGTGCCCTCAGGTTATTGGCACTCTGTAATAATTCTTGTGCGGGGACACAGAGGCAGAGCCCTTGGGGCTGAGTTTCTCACTGCTGCTCTTTTGGGCACATTTTGCAGACATGTGTTTCACCTTCTTGTTTATAAATGAAGTTTATTTCATATTCCTTTGTGAGAGGTAATCCACATTTATTAGGATTTGCGAAATAAGAAAGTGAAGGCAGAAGAGACGCCAAACAGCAGGCCATTTCCAACCCTGTCAGCATCTGGTGGCTTTTCTTTTCTTTTTTGGTGGGTGGTGGTGCAGGGTGGGTACCGCCAATTGAACTCACAGCCTCCTGCTTGCCAGGTGGGCACTTCTGCTGGTGAGCTACATCCCCAGCCCTTTCCTTTTCTTCTAAATGGAATTATTGTTTTGAAGGTTTTGATCTCTCTAAGCATGATAGTGATTGCTTTGTGGGTAAACCGTTGCGTCCAGCTTCCCTACACTTCCCGTGTGCGTAGACTCTTAAGTCTCGCCTCATGCTATGTAGTAATCTGTTGACCGTGACTGTGCTGCCAGTGAGGCAGGATGAGTTGGTAGAAAAGAGCAAGGAACCAGTTGCCTTGGGAACCACTCACCTGGGCTGTTTCACAGCTTTGCCACTTACTAACAACATGGCCTTGGGCAGTTATTTCATCTCTGTTATTTCTGCAAAACAGGGTGTAGTAGAGCCAACTTCATAGAGCTGTGGAGACAGAAAGAATAATGTGCTTACCGAGTGTCTGCATGCAGCACGTGCTCACGGTTTTCATCCAGTTTCCACTGCTCTGCGGGGGTCTTCAGGGCACTTCTGTGCTTAAAACTTTATCATGTTTAAGATTGTTCCTTGAATTGGGCTCCCAGCATGGAGAAACTGGCAGAGCAGAGTTAGTCTCAGGGCTCTGATAGTCACTCCCAGAAAGCATTTCTTTTAGCCTAGTCAGAGCCACTGTGTGACTTAGGAAGAAGCCACCCAGGCCACAGGGCTTCTCTGTCTGTGGGAAGATTTTGTTTGAAAAGATACTCTACTGCTTCATGAAGATATAAAATCCTAAATAAAACAGTATCAATCAGTGAGATTGAAGATGTAATTAAAAACCTACCAACAAAGAAAAGCCCAGGCCCTGATGAATTCACTGCTGAATTCCATAAGAGCATGTACTAAGTAGCTCATAGAACATGTTTAAGTAAGGATTTGAAGTTATCCCATGCTTATTATCAGACCATAGTGCAAAGAAATTGAAAATCAATGGCAAAAGAAACCACAAGAACTTCAAAAACACATGGAAATTAAATAACACTCTCCTGAATTACCAATGGGTAATAGATGAAATTAAAGAAGAAATTAGACAGTTTCTACAATTAAATGACAATAACAGTATAACATACTGGAATTTATGGGACACAATGAAAGCAGTCCTACAAGAGAAATTTATAGTGATGAAACCCATATCAGGAAAACAGAGCAAGCATAAATAAACAGCTTAAGATGAAGCTCAGACTTCTAGAAAAAGAGCAAGTCAAGCCCAAAGCTTGTACAAGAGAAGAAATTACAAAGATCAAAGCAGAAATTGACACATTGGAGAAAGAAAACAATACAAAGAATCAATGAAGAGTCAGTTCATTGAAAAATAATAAAAATCGACAAACCCTTAGCCAAGCTCAAGAAAAGGAAAGAAAAGAGTCAAATCCATGTAACTAGGAATGAAAAGGGTGGAATTGCAATGGTCTCCACAGAAATAAGACCACCTATATCTATGTTGAGAACTTATATTCTAATAAGATGGAAAATGCAGAAGAAATGGACAGATTCCTAGATGTATATGAGTTACCAAAACTGAGTCATGAAAATATAAAAATCTAAAAAAAAATACTGTATTGCTAACATAAAACTCCTTAACAGAAATGTAAGTCTGTGATATAAATGGTGCATATGACACTCCTTAGATGTGCATTTGGGTCAGTCCATCGAACTATACATGACTGTCCTGTTGCAAAACTAAATCCAAATCCTGAGACATAGGCCCTGGTACTCTTTTGTGTTTTGAGGGGGCGGGTTGTTTTGGTTTTTGAGATTTATTGCTATATAGTACAGGCTGGCCTTGAACTTAAGGTGATCTTTCTGCCTCGGTCTCCCACATTCTGGGATTATATAGGTATGTGCCACCACAGGCACTAGGCCCTGGTACTCTGTTTAAAGTTCCCATGGGGATTCCAATGTACACATGGAAGCCAACAGCTGGTTGCTTAGATACAGCAACTCCTTGAAAACTGGCAGCAGATTATTCACACAAGTCAAAACCTATTTGGTATCCTGAATATAAACTCCATGGATGACTACCTGACCTACCCCTTCAAAGACAGCTGACTCTCACAGAGATGGTGCCACAGAATATGGCCACCTTCCATGAGTTACTTTATGAGACACAGAGTTTTGGAAATGGCACCTAAGGAAAAGGATTGATGTCTCATCCACAAAAGGCACAAGGCCTTGTAAGACACTTCTTGTTTTATTTTAATTCTTTGAAATGTTGGAGATCGAACCCAGAGCCTCAGACTTACTAGGCACGCTCTCTTAAACAAACATTTTTAAAATGTCTTTTTACAGAGTGTTGCCCCAAGCTGGGAAATGGATCCCTGGTATGAGGGAGATGGACTGGCTGGAAGTTAAAAATTTGTGCCAGTTAGAATCTGAAGAGAAGCAAGTTAAGATATCAGCAGCTGCTAACACAGTGAGTAGCCCTGACTGTTCAGCTGATGTTCCTAAGATAACAGTTTTTATTTAGAATGCAGCACATTAATCTTTTGGAACATTTGTCTCAACAGACTTCAAAATCTTAGGAAAATCATTTGATTGTTATTTTTTTTTTATTGGTCTTTACCCTACTTCTAAAAACTTTTTCCCACTTTCTTTTTTTAACCTTCAAAGCCTAGATGAGGATGTGGCAGTTAACTGTTCAGTTCATGGGCTTCTCTGGTTTTGATAAGTATGAAATGCTGTTTTCATGGATCTTGTTTGTGTTATTTTAAAATGGGTGCACATATGTGTATCTATGTGTGTGTGTTGCTTTTTGATTTTTGGGTTTATCTTAAATTGCTCTAAATTCTGTGCTCCCTCTGTAACCAACTGCTTTTAAAGAAATTCCTCTAGTTTTCCATTTGAAGACTGTGATACTGATTTCCTTAAACAGTACCTCAGGAAACATCTTTTTATACTTAAATGTTCCCAATATATTAAGTTGTCTTTGTTTTTCCTAAACAAGTGAGAAGAAATTTACTACAGTGTTGGTTCCTTTTAAATCAATTTTATGTTTTGTCAGGGTGGGTTTGTGTTTGCTGGGACAGGAGAAGGGACAGGGTGAGCTTGGGAGACCATCCTGACCCTGAGCACTAAGCCAAGAAGGCTGCAGAAGTCCCTTATTACTGCTGTCCACTTTCCCTTGCCATCCTGCAGGTACTGGTGGGAGGTCGCAGTAGGTGGTCTCTGACAGTATTAGCCCTAAATTTCTAACATTTTATGCCCTAGAAGAAATTAGCATAAGTTCAGCTTTAAAAAGAAGGCAATTAAAAAAAATAAAAGAACAAGTAATTAAAATAGAAACTGTAGTGGTCTTGGATTGGTATTACAGATTTTTGTATTATTTATGCATTTTGACCCCAAATCTGTTGCCCCTAACATAGAAAAATGTGATTGCTTGTAGTTACTTTATTATAGGTTTCTTTTTCGTCCTAGTTAACATCAATTTGATAAAAACTTAACTGTTAAAATCTATTCTCAGCTTTTGCTTTTGCAGTTTCAGTGGTGGGAGGGGCTTTTTCAAGTAGGCAAAAACTAGTGCCAGGTAATTAATATCCAAATGATCTATATGTGCACACCTTGGCAGTCTTCATTTTCATCTCTTCCCATTCAACTTATACACAGTCATTAGTTTATTTCTCTATTTTAGGTGGTGTTTGATATTCGAATTAAAGCCATAGAGGAATTAAAATTAATGAAGGAACTAGGTAATCATTTACATTTGCTTTTTGGTTTGGGGCTTAATTTATTCTTGGTTTTTCACTGAAAGAGATGTAGGAAAATACAGAATAATTCAGGGAAATCTTATCCACCTAACACCCAAAATGGGCAAATGTTGACATTTTGTCCTGTGTTTGTTTTTGTTCTCTTACTTAGACTTGTCCCCTGCCATGCAACCACTGTGTGAGTTTGTGGGTGTGTCTAGTCCAAGTTGATAGGTCTGACTCTTGTTTGCCCAAGTTCCCACAGCAGCTGCCTAAGCTCTGAGAGCCATCACAGTCCATTCCCACATCCTGTAGTCTATGTCCCTCCCCCCAGGACATGGCACACCTGCCCTACTTGCTAGGTCACACAGCATGCCCACAACCATGTTAGCCACTGCGAGGGCCACGTACTCAACTGTTATCCCTGCTACAGTTTCACACTTCCCCTCACCTCATTTCACCTAAGCCCATCCGGGTAACCCCCTAACCCTGTCCATTTTACCTAAGCCATTTCACCTAAGCCCATCCGGGTAACCCCCTCAATAAACTTGACTTGGACTCACCTTTGGAGTTACCCCAGGAGGTCCCTCACAGAACCCCAAATGCAGACTGGCTATGTTCTTTTACTGGGTCATAACCATTTACCTACCATATGTACTCAGATTATGCTGTATATTTTACCTCCTTGTAACCATATGTGTATATATTTTTATATTTACATAAATTCTATCATACTAACATTCTACAAATTCTCTGTTCACCCAACGTTAGTTTTCTTTAGCAGCTTTATTAAGATAGAATTTACATTACATAAAATTCACCCATGTATAATTCAGGGATTATCAGTAAATGTGTAGAGTTGTATATCAGTACCACAATCCAGCTTTAGAACATTTCCATCACCCCTAAAAGATCCTTTGTACTCATTTGTATTCAGAGCACCTGGCACTGATTAATCTCCTGTCTCTATAACTTGATTTTCTGAACATTTATATACAAGTAATAATGCAATATGTAGTGTTTTGTGTCTGACTTCTTTTATGTTTTTTACATAACATTTTTGAAGTTACTATTTAGTATTTATTAAATTTATTATTTTTATTACTAACCTAGTATTCAATTGTGTGGTATATCATATATCATTTTGGTTTTTTACTAGTTGATAGACGTTGTTTCTACTTTTGAAGTAATGCTGCTATAAATATTTGCATATAATTCTTTGTGTAGATATGTTTTCAGTTCTTTTGGGTACATATATACGGGACTGGAATCACTTGGTCATAAAGGCAAATTTGTATTTAACTTCATAAGAATATCCCAGAACAGCTGAACCATTAATACTCCTACTGGTAATGTGTCAGGGTTATAGTTTCTCCACATCCTTACCAGTATTTTTATTGTCTTTTTATTATAACCATTCTGTGAATATGAATTGGGTATCTTGTTTACATTTAGCAAGAACTCCAAATCAATATGCAGTATTTTTGTCTCTCAGCAAGAAAAAGTGGACATCAAAATTAAGAAAACATTTATGATAGCATGAAATATTAGGGATCTCTTTAACAAAATGTGTGCAAGATGTGTACTCTGATTACTGGAAAACAGTGAGAAGCTAAAGACCTGACTGAATACAATTGGGTACCGTGTTCATGAGTCAGAAGATGCAGTATGTTAGGAGCACAGTTCTCCCTACCTTGATTTATAGATGTAATGCACTCTTCTGGAAAATCCTAGCCATTTTGTTTGCTTTAGAAGTTGACTAGCTGATTCTAAAATGTATGTAGTAATGCAAAGAACCTAAAGTAGCCATAACAATTTTGAGGAAATGAGTAAAAGTTAGGGAGTTACACTACCTGATTTCAAGGCTTATTCTAGACAATGTATTTTGGTGTATAGATAGACATAGAAAGCAGAAGTCAGAAAACTATGACCTATAACTGGTTTTTGTGCAACCAGTGGACAAAGAATAATTTTTGCATTTTTAAAGTCCAGTTTAAAGGAGAATAAGAATGTCAGGGATGTAACTGATCTAGGTGCTTGTTGAGTATGTGTGAGACCCTGGGTTCAGTTGCAGCTCACAGAAATTAAAAAGTAAAGAAGAATGTACAGCAGAGGTCATAGATGGCTAGTGAAGCCTAAAATATGGAGAGCAGAACTAAATAGAATATAAGAGACAGGTGCAAATAGTTGACTTTCAACAAAGATGCCAAGGTCTTTCCATAGGAAAACTGTATTTTCAACAAATAGAAGTGGACCATTTGGATATTCATATATGCCAAAATGAACCTCTAGCTTTACCTCACATGATGTAAAATAGTAGCCTAAATGGATCTAGAATTAAGTGTTAAATCCTAAAACTATAAAATTTCTGAAATAAAATGTTTATAAATTTACTATAAAGAATTTTTTTAAAGTGGACTCAATCCAAACTATGAGAAACTAATAATTAGACCAAAATTATTAGTCTAATTTAAAATTTGTACTACAAACCAGGAAGGAAATATTTGAAATATTTATAAAACATATTTGACAATGGATTTGCATACAGAATATTTTTTTTTCCTTTTCCTATTCCTTTTCCTTTCCTTTTCTTTTTTTTTTTTTTTTTTTGGCACCGGGGATCAAACTCATGACCTTGCAACAGAATATATTTTTTAAAACACTTGTAAGGGTCAGGAGTAGAGCACACACAGCCAGTGTGTGTGAAAACCTAGATTCAATCCCAAGCTCTATAAACTAAGGAAGAAATTTGAAGGGGGAAAATTGAACCAGCATTCACAAAAGAAGATCTGCTTTTGAATGACCAATAAACAAAAGACGCTCAGTGCCATTAGCCATCAGATTACAGTCATCATGACACCACTGACATGCAAGGGAACAATTCAAATTCAAAACGCGTGTTAGCAGAAGTGTAGAGAGCTTGGAACTCTCATGTATTGCTGGTGGGAGTGTGAAATTGTGAGTCCCTTTGGAAAAGTCAGCTTGTTTTGTTTTGTTTTATTTTGTTTTTTGGTACCAAGAATGGAACTGAGACCTTGTGCTTGCCAGACAAGTATTGTGCCACTGAGCTGTGTTCCCAGCCCTAGCTTGTTTTATATAAACCTAAATGTTCACTTGCCAATTCTACTCCAAGGTGTCTATTGAGGAAAAGTTAAAACTTAAAAAAAACAAAAAGGAAAAAAAAAAAAAGCTAAAACATGCTCATTTACAAAGGTGTAAGTGCCACAGCTCACATGTCCACAAGCTGATAAGTGGATGGACAAATTATGTGGGCTGCCGTTCACCTCTGAAAAAAAGCTCTGCCACACATAGAACATGCATGACTCTCAAGGTCATTATGCTGAGGGAGAGAGCAGACACAAATGCACGTGTGACTCCATACACGTAGTTTTAGAAACACAGTCTAAGCTGTGGTTACAAAAGCAGCTCAGTGTCGAGGGTGGTGAGAGGTTGACTGCAGAGTGAGGTGTGACGCAGATCCTCAGTTTGCTGGTGTTACTGAGTGTTTGTGTATTTATGAAGCTGATCTACACACTTAAACTGGATGTGGGTTATTACAAGTAAATTACACCTCAGTAAGTTCAAGGCCAGCCTGAACTAATAGCAAGTCTCTTGTCTCAAAATTTTAAAAAATGAGTACTTCATTATCTTGCCCTTACTTTTGTCCACTCTGACGTCTCTCCAAACCGTTGTTCACATAATAGTAAGAAATCCTCTTAACCATACTTGAGCTGCACTGTGTCACACCTGTGCTCAGGCTCTTCTGTGCTTTCCACAGTGCACGGGCTCAGTGCTCAGTCCAGCAAACAGGCGCCGGCATAGCTCGGTCCTTGTACCTGCGACTTCATTCTGCCCGCTCCTGCCACTCACAACACACCTCACGGCGGGCTGCCGCACACGCTTCTCAGTGCACGGGCTCTTCCGCGAGGCTTCTCTGTGCAGTGGTTTCTCTTTGGACTTTTTCCCTTTACTATTATCTGCAAACTTCAGCCATTACTTTGGTTTCAGCGGAAATGGTGCTTCTCCTTTCATCCCCGCTCACCAGCCTCAGCTGCTGTTTCACATCCAGCACCAGTACTTTTCTTTCAGAGTCCTTTTGCCTGAGCTGCTCTTTTTTTACGCATGACATTGACATCTGCCGCTCCCCTTGGATGAGCCCTGGGAGGGGACATCCTGAAGCTGGTGTGCTCACCACTATCCCACAGCTTCTAGTATCTTGCCTGGCACACAGAAGATACACAGGAAACCTTTGTTGAAGTCAACTGATTTTTTTTTAAACATTTTGTCTTTAACAGGAGATCTTGCTGTTACCTAGACTTACCTTGAACTCCTCCCAAGTGACCAGCCCACCTGAGAGCAAAAGATTTTTAGGACACAGTATTTAAAATGCAGTTTTCTAACTTGGAGAACTATTTCAGTTCACAAGAAATTTTGTATTGGAATTACATGCTAGCTTCACATTGCCGCAGTACAATATAACCCAGGAGTCAGAAAGACATCACTGTGGTCTGATAATGTTGAGACTTTCTAGCCATTCTCGCCCATTCAGAAGGCTCAGCATCCCAATCCCTCTTGCCTCCGCCCATTCTTCTGCTTTTTAAGAATTCTGTTTGGGCTGAAGGCCTGGTGTGCTTTTTCCCCTGGAAGTAGGAATCTACATCTTCAAAAATAGCATGCACTGGCCTTAATCCATTTTACTGAGTATGAAATCACTCAACATATTTAAAATGTAGGTAGTCTGCTTTGCAGAGTTATACTATGAATTTCAGTTACTGTAGTTTAGTCCCCTAGCAGGGCGGTGTAAATTTCGGCAGCCATGCAGTGTGAATAATGGAAGATACTCTGTCATCAGTGGGTCACTGCACAAAGCACAGGCGTGCACCTCAGCCAGTGCAGCCACACTGCTCCTTGCAGGTCTGCTGCCGATGGGTCCCTGCCTTCTGTTAGACACTTGAGCACAGACAGCAAAGCATGTGGCTGCATTGCCTCTTTTCCTCCCAGGGAGAACCACACCTGAGACTGTGTGAGTGGATAACAGGAATGACATGGCCAACAAGGAAAAAAGCACTCAAAGAAATAGAAGTATAGAGCTGTCCAAAAGGCAGCTGCCCCGAGAACATGGACACTGATGTACTGCTGAGGAGCTGCAAAGGCGAATTTGGCAACCTCGGTGAGGAAAGTTGTTGCATTAAGGATGGAGTGAGCCTAGCAGAAGCCTTTGCACTACATGAGCTCAAAGACAGTTCATAACATGAAAGCACAAAACAAAGGATGCTAGAACTCAGAAAGGATGACTGCTTGCTTGAGGGTAGGAAGGATGCCCAGTCTGTAGCATCAGCTGTTTAGCGAGAAGTGGCCAGCCCTGCTTACACCACTCTTGAGGTGTGTCTTACAAAGCCTCCAGTATTTCAGTGCTCAGTTTCTGGTGTTTCAAATACATGTGAGAATAATAGTTACTGATTTTTTTCTTTCCCCAGTACATGTTTAAACAACAATGTTAAGAGTCTTGACAAAAATGCTTAGAAATCATGAGCCAATTACAATTTCTCCACTGAAAATTAAGATTGCTTTTCACAGTTTCAGCTCTGTTTTTACAGTTCTGTACTGCTGTGCAGAGTGAGTACAGCCCAGATTTGAAAGGTTTTGTTTCAGTTGTTGGAGGGTATTTTTTGGGTTGGTTAGTTGGTTTGTTCATTTGTTTTTCTTGATTTGGGTTTTTTGGCCTATTGTAGATTCCTGTTGATGAACACAGTAACACACCTCTTGTTTTGTTTTTTACCCTAACCAGCTGCTTTTTACTTACAGTTGAGAACAGCTGTTTGAGACCTATTGATAGAAACAGGAAGCTTCTTCATCCAGGTCAGAAGTACACTTATGCCATCCATCTTTTTAAACTTTTTTTTAAGCCTTAACTAAAGGCTTCTATTACCTAATATTCTTAAATCATCTTTTACAATCTGATTTACAAGACATTTTGATCCAGGTATTTTAGTCACTGTCACAACTTTAAACATGAAACAAGAGTGTGCATGGATTGAGTTGGAACATTGTTTGGCTTTTAATCCATGTAAACAACAGCTCTTTGGCATTTTTATTAAGTACGAATTTGACCATTCAGAGTTGCCTCTTAGTTTTTAGTACTGTACAGACAACAAGAATAACGTGGAGTGTGGAAAGTGAAAATTAAGCATAACCATAGCACATGTAATCCTTCTGCATGAAATACAACACACTTTTTTCTTTGCTTTCTTTTTTTGAGGCGAAAGATAGGAAAATGTATTACCCATAGGGCAGTGCTGGGGTCAGCCCCAGGGCCTTGTACGATGCTATCTTTGAGCTAAACCTCAGCCTTTCCTTCTTGATCTTGATTTCCAAAGACTGACTTCAGTGTGTTATTTTGCTGGGAGAGGTGGGAATTCCAAGCATTTATTACATTATCAAAATTTTTCATAGTGCCAGACGGTTCCACTTTGAAGGAAGCAGAAGTGAAGCTGGGAAGCTCCCTGGGTCTGTGTCTCGGGAAAGCACCAACCTCGTCTCAGGTACAGCAGGGTGCCTTGGCGACAGCCCCACCCCCAACCCCATAACCCATGTCTCAGCTCTGGAAGTAATATGTGCACTGTGCCAGTAATGCTGTTTTTTTCTGAAAGTGGTTTTTCCCTTAAAATTACCTGCTAGGAATACATCCACAGAGTTCCCTGTGTTTGAAAGTGCTATGCAGATGTGTACTTATCAGGTGCTTTTCCGTTAAAAATGTTCAGGGGTATCTGCTAGTCACTTCCCTTGTCACCGACACAGAAACTGACAGCTGCAACTGAAAGGAGGCAGGCTCTGCTTTGGCTCCATTCCAGGCCATGGTCAGCCAGCTCCAAGGCAGGGTGGCATGGTGAGGAGGGTCTGAGAAGGGAGACCCAGCCTCCTGGATCATGCCCAGCATGACCTGATTCTTGCAACCAGACCTCACCATCTAACAGCAGGTCTCCTATAATGTCCCTATAATCACATGAGACTTTAGGGGGACATCTAAACATAATCTATAAAAAGGGAGATGGTAGTACACACCTGTAATCTCAGCGCTTGGGAGGCTGAGGCAGGAGGATTGCCATCATTTGAGGCCAGCCTGGGCTACATAGCAAGACCCTGTCTCAAACAAAACAAAAAAGGGTGAGGGGTCTTTAAGGTTGAGTGACCACCAGTTTCAACCACTGCCTTTCACAAGTTCTGAGGTGAACCTTTTCCCTCACATTTAATGTCTGTGAAATAGGATGTGTCTTATCAGTAGCCTCCTGCAGTTATTGCTGGCATTGCTGGTTGGCTTGTTTGTGTTTCAGTGGTGTGAAAAAAAGTTTGAGTCTAACAATCAGTGGTGTGTTAGATTTAATGAAGTACAGTATATTGATTTTTGACATTAAATTATTTTCTGCAACAATAATAGTTTTATAGCAGCCTCCCTTTCCCCTTGTCTTTATCAGGATTCATATCCATATAAATTCAATCAGGTGGCCCTTGCCAGCAGCTCTACCCAGTACTTTGATTACAGCCAGAGTCAGGATGGTACCCTGCACCAAGCGATCTGGACTCTCGAAAGCCCTAGCTCTGCCTCATCAGTCGCCCTGCAACTGCTGCTTCCGTCTGCTGCCTCAGTGCCAGCCAGTACAGGGTGTGACAGGCTAGTGGGAGGACGGACACGAACAGGCTGGGTTAGAAAGTACACACAGTGCTCTAAGGATCTGAACTGACGAGAGAGCAGGTTTCTGTTTTCCTTTGGGACCTGAGAACTACATAATGTGGGTGCCCTAAACAGAAAATAAAATCATAACCAAGTGGCTCTGAGAAAAGCCAGTGCTTACAGTGTGTGGTAATTGCAAGGTGCTTTGCAGAGTGACCGAGACAGATGGAGCTCATGAGAAGCAGCAGCACCTGTACCAGTAGTTTACTAGGAGTTGAAAGATGGATGAGGGACCATTTAAATTCCTAAATAGATGAGATTACTTAAATTATAACACTAAATTACTTGACATAGTCTTCTTATTATGTAATTTGAGGGATTTTGTTTGGTGTGTTTCTGTGGTGCTGGAGATTAACCCAGGGCTCACACATGCTGGGTGAGGACTTACCGCTGAGCTACACTCCCAGCCCCAAGGTTTTTACTAATGGTTCCTGGAACCTCGGCTTTACTTTTTTTTAGAAGTAAAGAATAGAATTTTACAGCTGAGGTTAAATGGCATTTTCCATCTTACTCTCAGCTGTTCCTGTTTTTCGCTGTGGGGAGTGACATTCAACCTGGCACAGAAATGGAGGTCATAGTAGAAGAAACGCTCTCTGTGAGAGATGTAAGTAATTTTCCATTTTGGTTTACAAATGTGCGAATATTTGATACTGGGATCAGTAGTAACCTGTACTAGCATTTGAAGTCCTAGACAAGGGTTTATACAAAACACACTTCCAAGAATTGCATATGCTTCAGTAACTTGAGAGAGTTAATTCGTGGAGCTTGAACATTGGCAAACCAACAGGCAGTTTTAAGTAACGTTATGATTGTTGGGTTTTTTCCTGTTGGAATTATCAGTACCACTTGTTTATTATAGAAATTTGGGATAGGCAAAAATGGATTAAAAGAAAAGAATTTAAAGCCACCAGTATTCCACCAGTATTAACATTTTGACGTGTTTCCTTCTGATGTTTCTACTTTACATGCACCCATCATCATGCCCAGAGGCATAACTGTGCATATGTGTGCCTGCACTAAAATACGGTCTTGATCTTTTTAAGAACTAGGACTTTCAGCATTGGAAAAGAGAGAGACAAGGATAAAGTCAGTGAGGTTAAATAAAAACCTGTACTCCTGAATTTGAATTAGAAGAGTCTCAAAGAACATTTTTTTTTCTGGCTCTATTCCCTGACATGGCTTAGAAAAAGCGATTAACTCCATAGCAGTAAGCTGCTCTAGCACCCCAGAGTATGGTTTCTAAGGACCATTTTCTAAAGGAACCAAGACATCCTAGAACAAAGGCTGTTTCTTTCTTTTTTTTGATCAATACCAGGGATCGAACTCATGACCACGTGCTTGCAAGGCAGGCACTTATGACGCTGAGCTGAATCCCCAGCCCCACAAAGGCTGTTTCTATATCTAGGTTGGGAAATGGGTAAGAGGAGCCTCTGATACATGGTTGTCACAGAAAGCAGTGGAGCTAATAAAGACCGTTAAAATCCTCAAATGCACAGGAACCTGCTGGTCAAAGGCAGAAGAGTTTCAGCATCAGGGAGAACACAAATTTAAATCCTATAATAAATAAAATTATGACAACTTTGGAGTATGCAGGCATGAATTAAAAGGAAAACCCCATTCCTTAGCCTCATATGTTTATAATACAAACATAAAATGTGGAAGTTGCTAAAAAACCCCAGAAATATTCATTAATTGTTTATAGTGGATGCTAGAGGACCATGAAGGGAAAAGAAGAATCAAGCATTGTCCTGTTTACCTTGCTAAACTATGCCTCTGGGTAGTTAACTAGATAATGAGTTTTCCCTGTATAGTGTATTCTAGGAGTTTTAAGGTACCACAGTTTTTCAGAGAAAAAATAAAGGAAGAAGGAATTTTAGGGTCTCACAAGTTTTCTGCTCAGAAAAATGGATGAAAACAGTAATCTCAAAGACTGCTAGCAACCCAGAAAGGGACAGTCCTGAGACATAATAGAGGGTCTAGAATACCCTTCGTGCAAAAGCAAAACAAACAAAAACTGGTCTGACTAGCAATACTTAAGAGATACAGTGATACAGGAGGGTATTTACCACAGATTTTCAGCCACAAAATCCAGAATGGAAACTATTCTTCAACAGAATCATTACAGGAATTGTGTAGGGCCAGAGGGCCAGCCTAGTGGGTTAAAAGGGGTGTGTGGGAAACAGCCCAGTGCCACGTGTGGCCTTTATGTGAACTGTGGTTCTAGCGTAAAGAACTTCAAGTGGTAATAACTGAAGCGAAAATAGAGTATTAAAACATTGTATATGGGCCGGGGATTTAGCTCAGCGGCCTAAGTGCCTGCTTGGCAAACACAAAGTCATAAATTCAATCCCTGGCACCAAAAAAACCACAAAAAATGTTGTATATTTCTTGATCGCAAGGAATTTTTTTTTCAGATGTCATTTTCTGTTATATTTGTAAAAGTATACTTACCTTTCAGAGATGTATATTAAATACTTATAAGTGAAATGACATACTGTCTGCCATTTGCTTAACAAGCACAAGGTGGTGGCGGTGTGGGCAAACCAGACTGGCAGTTCTCAAGACTGGTGGTGACCACAGGGAGGGTCATTGACTAATTTTTCAAGAAAAGCTAATCTCCTTTTATAGGAGTCAGAGTTTATTTGTATCTGTGAGATTGTTTGCATTCATCACATTGGATCAAGTGTACACTGCTGTCCTCACGGGAGGAAAGCTGTGGTCGGGGCTGGAAGGCAGTGAATGAAGCAGGGCCACGTCCTGTAGCCAACGCCAGAAGCTTTTTCCCGCCCCGACTGGGACCTCGGCTCCAAGGAAGGAGGCTGACTTGTGGGTCATCTCAGCTCTGCGTCTTTGTTCAAGAGTGAGCCAGGGTGATCAGGCTCACAGAGTTCCAGGATTCCAAGTGGGTGTTTCTCCTTGTACTGTAACTCAGAAACAAAACTGACATTGGGCATGATTTTTTTTTTTCAGTGTTTAAAGATAATGCTGGAGAAATCTGGTCTGCCAGGTAAGTTATTTACATGATGATATACAGTGTAATCTTTTCCATATCTTTTACTTAAAACAATTATCTATAAACCTAATGAAAACTTTTCAAACTTTCTTATTCCCTAAAGTTTTGGGGGAAATTTTTACAAACTAAAGAGGGAAAAAAGTTTAATTTCTGTATGTGCATAATGAATTCTCCTTATTTGCAAAGTTCTAAGTAAAGATAACTTAGGATTTAGGATAGATATAAAAGTAAAGCTTAAATTTACTACCTGGAATTATCCAAGTCTTTCACTTTTTTTTTTAGACCTCATTGAGAATTTCACTGCATCCTGTTTGATGTTAATATTTTTGTGGTATACACTAGGGGATGTACTTCTGTGAGTGAAAATAAAAAAACAACCCAGGATCTCTCTTTTAAGAGAAAAGTAAACAAAAATAAAAACAATAATACAGAATTTCAAAACAGGATAATAAGAAATTAACAATGGTTAATATGTTGCATATTGTTGTCTTCAAAGTAGTTGCTCAGATAACCCAGAATCTTTTAAAAGAACTTTCCATGTGAGCTTGATGAGATGCCCTAGCTGTTTCAGAGCACTGACTGTTCTCAGACTTGGCTGACATGGCAGCCCCAGCTTTGTTATCTGGAAGAGCGTCACCCAGCCCTGGGTACATGGCACTCTTGTAGGAGTGGTCATGCAGGGTCCCAGTGAAATCCCAGTCATGGCCCTACCATGTGGGCACTTTGCCCGCTCCCCTCATCAAGTGAGGAAACAGGCTGAGAGCAGGCGGGCGGCTCACACAGAGTTATGACTGTCAGGACGGAGCTCCAAGCCCCCATGGTCTGTGAAGCCTTACTGCCCACTGCTGACTTACTGCTGGGTGTTTTAAGGGACTTAGATTGGTTTTTCAGATCGATACAAATCTTACTGTGTTTAAAAGCAGAAATTTAGACAAAAGAAATCTGGGGATTCAAAGACTGGCTGATGGAGATGAAAAGGAGATCTTTGTTCCTTCCTCTGCCTGTAAGGTGTTCTTGCTGACAGTGCTGGGGGACACATGCTTATTTACAGACATTATTATTTTTTTTTAATGTCTAAGTTTCCTCCATTCAACCTTTCCCTCATTCAAAAAAAAAAAAAGGAATTCTCATTTCACCAGTGTAGCAGATACACTGAGAAACAGAAATTTGATTAAAGTAGTTTTGACATTTGTAAATACTCGCATATATCAGCTTCATTAAATGCTCTTGAGGCTGGTGAACAGTGCTTGCCTGGCATGCATTAGTCCCAGGTTCAATCCCCAGTATCACCCCCCCAAAAAATACTTGTTAGGCAGTCCTGCTACTACGTTTTTGTTAGTATAACTGCCAGATAAATAGGCATCATTTGCTTGTACACATTAACAGTTTCTCAGCAATGCTTTCAGCTAAAATAAACTCAACTTTTTAATGCTTTCAGAAGGTACTGTACTTGCGTGTACATGTGTAATGATATATGATCTATATATACATGTGCAAATAAAGGTACATAGTAAATATTTTATAATAGTAGTGGATGCTAAATGTACCTATGTGTTTTTGTTCACAAGATCTTAGTGGAATAGAAAGCAAATTAACCAGATTGAGGGAATCATTCTTTTCATGCTCTAGAAGAGATAATTTACTTTAAAAAAGATAACAGCTATTACAGATAAAAATCCCATTTGATAATCATTTATCCAGAAGGGTCGTTTCTGACAAATCTTGGAACGCACTTTGAGTTTTCTCATCTGAGTTCGATTCCTTTGCAGGGGATGGGTGGCATTTGCGGAAAATGGACTGGTGCTATGAAGCCGGGGAGCCTTTGTGTGAAGAAGTAAGATTATTTCCATACATTTTACTCTGTAAAATGATTGCTTCGCTTTACATTTGCATACAAGATTGCTTTCTCTCAGTTCATATGAAAGAATTCTAAAGGAAGAAATCTTTTACTTTTTTTAAGATACAAAATATCTGTGGAGGAACTCAGGCACAGTGCCACAGGCGTGTAATCCCAGCACTCAGGAGGCTGAGGCAGGAGCATTGAGAGTTCAAAGCCAGTCTGGGCTAAAAAATGAGACCCTGTCTCAAAACTAATCTGTAAAAAAAAAAATCCTTTAGGGGCTGGGGATTAGCTCAGCGGCATAAGCGTCTGCCTTGCAAGCACGTGGTCATGAGTTCAATCCCTGGTACCAATAAAAAAAAAAACTAATCTGTGAGTAGGTCTATGATAACTGCAGTTTTCTGATAAGTCTCAGGCTTGTGGGAGCATTTCTGACATCCTTGGTGAACCTTCCTTGTGAGAGAACATGTTTAGGAGAAGCAGTTCACTAGAAGTCAGAGAACTTCAGAGGACAGATGACATTTGAGCTCATGAAAACATTTGAAGAGACTCTGAATGTTTAGGGAAGTTTGAGGGGGGATGTTTTGCAGTAGTGGGAATTGAACCCAGGGAATGCAGAGCTACATCCTTGACCCATTTTGCTTTATTATTTTGAAACAGGATCTTACTAAGTTGTCCAGGCCAGCCTAGAATTTGGGATCCCCCTGCCTCAGCCTACTAAGCAGTTGAGCTAGGTTGCTAGGTAGCTGGGCTTACAGACAGGTACTACCATGCCTAGGCCTGCATATTTTAGTCTCGAAAGTTCCTAATATAATTCAGTCAAGCTCTGGTGCAAATTCCTGGTCCAGCCAGACTCTTAGGGGAGTCTTAGGAACACTTTTCCCAAGATAGTTGGAACCCAGTTAAGGCTTTTTGTTGGTCCAAACAGTGCCAGACCTGCCAGTCAGTGGCCTTGAGAGGGAGGAGACCATGCTTCGTGAGAAAGCTTCAATCACTGTGGTCAGCTGTCCTTTCCTGGTGTTTGTCTCGTTGCTCAGAGGAAGAGGTGGGCTTTGGAGGGCCTTCAGGACATGCAGTTTGCGTGTGGAAGGAAGTCTGTCCGTGTGGTTTTGCCGTTTTCCTCACTGTTAGTCCCCCAGTCAGCATCAGATGGCTCATCTAAAAGTTAGCTCACAGCTGTCAGAACTGGCTCTTCTTCCCAGAGCTGCTGCCTCTTTCCTCTCCCAATCTTCTCAGACCAAAGCTTGGTTTACCCAACGTAGATTTCCTTCTTCAGATCAGACTTGGTCTTTTGGACCTGCCAGCTTTGAGACTTCCTCCTGGCCATTTCCCTGCTGGCCTCCTGCTTTGAGCCCTCTTTTGCTTCGTCCCTAAATTACTATAGTGGCCCAGACCCCACCCCCCACCCCCCTGCTCTGTCATGCTCACAGCAGCCAGAGTGGTCTTTTGATGGCTGCTGCATTTCCAGTTCACATCCCTGGGGTTGTGCCCACTCTTCCAGCCTGCTTTGCTCCCTCTTACCTCCCTCTGGTGCTGCCCGCTTTCCTTGTTGCAGGGTCTCACCCTTCACCCAGACAGACCTGGCCTGCCGTCAGCCTTGGCCCTGCCCTGCTCCTTTTCCCTGCTCTCTTCCTTTGTTTCCTTGTGCTGGCGTTCCATACTCAGTCCATTTTTTCGGTATCACTAAAGTTTCATCTACCACAAGTCAGTCTCATTTCTTACCTCATCTTGCTCCCTTCCCTCAGAACTTTGACAATATAAACAGTTTATAACCCGCAATTTAATGCACAGGTTTGTGCTGGTTTTATAATCTTAGCTTATTTCCTTTGCCTTTAATACCTGCCTGATTATACATTTATTTATTTCTTGAAACGGAAATAGAAGGATAGGGTTTTAAAAAGATTCAGTGATCTGTTTGTTCCTTTCAGAAGTCTTAAGTGACAAAAGACAATTTCTGTGTTCCCAGGATGCAACTCTGAAAGAGCTTATGATATGTTCCGGAGATACTTTGCTTTTAATTGAAGGAAAACTTCCACCTCAGGTAAGATTTTACTTCCAAATAGACAGTATGTAAGTAACAGTTACTGTTTTCTGATTACAAAGATGATACATTCTCATTATGGGAAAGTGTAGAAATACAGACAGTCATAAAAAGAAGACTTTTCCAAAATCCTACCAGTCAAACCTGTTTCCTAGGACCAGGAATATAGCTCAGTGGCATAAGCGCCTGCCTGGCAAGTGCAAGGTCCTGAGTTTGATTTCTGCTATCAAAAAAAAAAAAATGTTTCCTTTTCATAAATATTTTGAAATAAAATGAAATGAATTACATACAAGGTTTTATTTCCTTTTTTATATTTAACATTTTAATTTAATGTGACCATAAAATCCAGAAATATAACTGTTTAATTTCCTGTATTCCAGCTTGATGTTTTTCTGTTTTTACAACTAGTACTTAACTATAAACTTAAAACTAGTACTTAACTATAACTTTCTATAGTAAAATTACTGAATCTAAAGGTGTGAACATATTAAAGAGTTGATTTTGTATAACGCCAGATTGTCTTCATGGAAGTTGTATAAAGTTCACAAAAAGTTGTACAAATTATTCTGTCCTACCAGCAGAATACTGACCAAGAAAGCTCATTTTATTATTTTAATAAACATTGCATATTACTGCTTTTTAAAACTAGTATCAGTTTTCTTAGTGCAAAAAATTGAAAAGATACAGATGAAAACAAAATATGTCCCTAAATCCCATTACTCGGATAACATTTGCTTATGATTAGGAAATTCAGACAGCACAAAAGGCTTAAAGGGAACAGGAGTCATGCCCACACCTTTGTCTAGAGAGAAACCACCAGTAACTTACTTTTCCTTGTAGATCTTCCGAGAAAAGTTTGATAGGGCCAGGGATTTAGCTTAGTAGCATAGGCACCTGCCTAGTAAGCACAAGGTTGTGAGTTCGATCCCTGGTATCAAAAAAAAAAAAAATTTATACATATTTGTATTTGCATTCAGAGTTAACACATACATATACCTTGTAAAGCTAACATAAGTCAGATTCTCTATTTTATTTTAACCTGCTGTTTTGTTGTTCTTTGTTTTTATTTACTTAATATATCTTAGGATTTTCGCAACAGACCTATCATTCTCTTTTTCATGACTTGTGAAATTCTGTTGTATTTTGTCCTGTGACCTTTAAAGTTAATTTTTGAATAGGTAACACTTGTGCTACAAAACTATAAGTATGTAGAAATCGAAACCAGGAAAATACACTTCCTTGCTTCCTGACCATAGTTGCCCTGAGTCCCCTCTTCAGGCTAACCAGTTTTCTTCTCTATCCTTCCAGTGCTGTGGGCTTTTTGATGTGCACTCACCCTCAAGTATGTATATGTATATGTACCTAGCATACATGTCCATAAAAGACTATGCTAGACTCGCTAGTCTGTACTTAGCTTTTTTCAAATATCTCAAAGTACCTGCTGGATCACTGCATATAAAGCCATCTCTTCATATACTGTGGTTATATAGCAGTCTATTGTGTGGAGTTGTTTTTTTGGTTTTGAGTTTTGTTTTTTTTTGGGGGGGGGGGCTACTGGTTATCAACCTAGAGCCTTGTGTATCACTGAGCTATTATAGCCATAGCCCCATAATTTAACTCATCTCTGAGCACTGTAAAAATATGTGTTATGTTTTGCATGGATAGGAGTATTTCTATGGGATAAATTCCCAGAACTGAAATTTCTTTTTCAGAAGTTGTGGCCTGCCATAATGTAACCAACCTTCCACAAAGACCTCGAGGATGGGTCACAGGTTTTGCTACCGTGAACAATTTGCAGTGAATCTCTCTGTATCAGTGGCTTTGTGTGCAGGCACATGTGTCAGAAGGCAGACTCCCAAATGTGGAATGGCTGAATCAAGGCACTTACTTGGGCATTTTAAATTTTAACAGCTAAGACCAAATTAATCTCCAAGAATCTCAGTTTTTATTTCTGTCATAACTTACAAGCATTCAGGTTTACCCATATTTTTGCCAACTTGGAATATTGTTAGACTTTCTGGATTTTGACAGTCTAAGAGGTGAGAAAAAGCTTGTTGTTTTGGTTTACATGTTTTTAATTAAAATGAAATTGAAATTGAATTTAATTAAAATGAAATTGAATATTAATTCATCTTTACCATTTTGATAAAATACTGTAGTATGTTTCTTGAAATATGTATTTAAAGTATTTTACATAGTTACTTTTCTCTTATTTTCTGTTGATTTATTAAGAAATATTTATTAATAAAAAATGAGGTGGGAAAAACTAAAGTAATAATACTGAAATTATAGGGTTTGTGTAAAGACAGTGGGTTTTATTTCCTATAGTTCCTATGCAGCAATCTAACTTAGATCTCAGGCTGTTCTGTCACTGCTTGGTGCTAGTCGTCTAGTGCATTCAGGCAAATGCTTTGTCACTGTCTGTGCTTTTTGTTTCTTTTATCTACTAAGATACTTCTGTGCACAGAACATTCAGGCTCAGTCATGCCAAAGTCTGGTTTTTACTATTCTAAATCTTTTATTTTAAATAAGTATAATGTATGACAGTTAATACATGTTCATGTATGTAAACTAATAAATTAAGTAAAACGTATGACAGACAGTTAATCTAGGAAGAAAAATAATAAATTCAAGAATGTTTTATGTCCTCAAGTTATGTCATTCGGCATCAAGACATGCAGGATGTGGAACCGAAAGTGAAGACTCACTTAACCTTTGTGCATTACAGCAGTTAAATGCTCTGTTCTTCAGGGTTTCCTGAAGGTGCCTATCTGGTGGCACCAGCCACAGGGTCCCTCAGCATACTGGGAGAGCCAAGACCAACCCCACAGCAGCCCTGCTCAAAGTGGCAGCTGGAGAGCTGCTGCCACCCAAGGTGAGGACAGACAAAGCTGCAGGAAAGCACAGTGCCTGCTCTGAGGGCCAGCTGAAATGTGGAGCAACGAGTATGTCACGAGTCATCCCAAGTCAGTAACACTGTCCCGCTTCTGTGCGGTATTTTGTAACCTCTGCAAAAGTGCTATATATCTGTTTCTGTCTTCGTTACTGTCCCCACACATGGCACTTTCTCAGAGACCCTTTGTACACATCAGCTCACAGGGCAGGGGAGGCCCCACTTGTCGTGTCAGAATGTCAGGCTTCATACCACCACAACTGAGCACAAGGGCAGAACCCAGACTGGAGTCCATGTCCTGCACATCTCCTGGGGTTTGTGTCACTCTGCCATGGCCCCTAGGTCCTGCTGCTAGGGCATGTGACGTCACCAACCTCACTTTTCACAGGCAGCATACACAATTATGGTGAGAGTCACCTGTGAAGAGTTGAGCTGCTCTGTACAAAGCAAACTTCGCTTCCTTACAACAGCACAATTTTTTTTAAATTTTTTATTTTTTCTCGTCAAACCACTTTATTGGGGCGACCAGGCCACCAGCTGCCCCATGAAAGGTCTCCAGACCGCTCCTGCCTCACCCCTGCACCTGCCACCCGCTCGCTCCCAAGTCCCCAGCCTCCAGCCCAGTGCTGCTACGGAGGGAGCTGCAGGGACCGCTCACCAGCTCCTGAGGTGGCAGCTGCCACGGCGACGACATCCAGCTCCCAAGTCAACAGCACAATTTACATGGGAACCTTTTTTGTAACTGTAGATAAGAGTTATTTGGATATTTTGCCGTGTTTTATTTTGTGGTATTGAGATCAGGCCTAGCCCCTCATGTGTGCTAGGCAAGTGCTTTCCCGGAGCTGCAACCCAGCCCCAGGAGAAGACATTTCAGTGGGGTCAGCTCTTCAGGTGTATTTGTTCTTTTTATCATTCCTTAATTATTTAGCTTGTTTAGTACCTTAAAAATATTATCACGTAGTATATTTCTTGTCTTTTAAAAAACCTCAGTAACAAAATTAATGTCAATGACTCTTACCGTTAGAGGCTAAGGTTGTATATGTAGAGTAGTAATAAAGTATATTAGCAGCTGTGACAGTTTTCTTGGTATTTTAGTTGGGCTACACTAACTCATGTTAACTAATTCTAAAAATACTTAGGTGATAATTACATAGAGTTGAATACAGATTTTTAAAGGCATGTTAAATCAGAATGTTTCTTCTCTATACCATAAGTAAAAAAAAGGTATATTTTTGATGGTACTTCTATGTCACAAGAATTGGGAAATATGTTTCATTATTTAGAATTTCCTGAAAAATATCTTGCAGATAATGCCAGTCTCCAGTTTTTTAAGATATAAGAACTACTCAGCCAGGTGTGGTACACGCCTCTATCCCAGCCACTCGGAAGGCAAGGAGGACCACAAGTTTAAGGCCAGCCTGGGGACCCTGCCTCAAAATCAGCTTTTTTATAAAAGGTCTTGCAGTTTGACTCAGTGGTAGAGTTCTGACCTAGCAATGCACAAGGCCCAGGATTTAGTCTCTGGCATGGGGGTGGGGCATTCATTAAGAAAGCTTTTACATTTAATTTGCTTATAATCAAAATGTAATTGTTTATTAGCTGTGAGATTAGCATAAGCAGATATTAAATCAAAGCAAAAATGTGGGAAAATCTTCTGGGTTTAAAATTTAGCAGCTTTTACATGCAGAGTTTTGTTTTGTTTTGTTTTGTTTTGTTTTGTTTTGTTTTGTTTTGTTTTGTTTTGTTTTGTTTTGAGACAGGGTGTTGCTCTGTATTTCAGCCTGGTCTTCAACTCACTGTGTAGCCCAGACTGGGCTGGAACTTTTAGGGATTCTCTACCTCAGCCTTCCGAGTGCTGGGATTACAGGGGTGCACCCCCACATCTGGCAATGTCTAGAGTTTTTTGACAAGAGAGCATTTTAGTTTCCCCTTTTAAACACATCCTTGGAAAGGCCCTCTTCCTGCCAGGTTTCCCCTTCTGCACACGACTGGGCCTGCACTGTGTGACACCCACTGTAGAAGGCCCTGGGGAGACAGGGCTGATGGCTGCCCCCTCCGACCGTGCTGTTCTTTGTGAGCTGGAGTAAACTGTGCACATGTCAAGAGACAAGCCGCAAGTTGAGATTGATGCAACGGGAAAGGAAAAGGGAAGAGGCCCAAAGCCGATACAAAGAACACAAGCAGAAGAGTGTCCCACCAGCAAGTCCTCTCTGAGGAAGGAGGAAAGTGCCAAAGGGGCACCGCACAAGGGCAGCTCCCCTAGACCCCTGCCAGCAGCAGCTCCCTGATTGCTGATCTCAGCAGCATGGCTGGGGGACCAAGCTCAGGGACGTGGACTTGGGAGTCTTCAATGGCTTTTTTTCTTTGCTTTTCTTTTCTTTTCTTTTTCTTTTTTTTTTTTTTTTTTGTGTGTGGTCTTTTTGAGACAGGGTCTCACTATGCATTGCAGGCTGGCCTTGAGCTCACTTTGCAGCCCAGGCTGTTCTCAAGCTTGCAGTGATCCTCCTGCCTTAGCCTCCCATTCTTTTTTTTTTTACTATCAGAACCAGGGATTAAACTCATGACTGTGCACTTACAAGGCAGACACTTATGCTGCTGAGCTAAATCCCCAGCCCTTGTCTCATTCATTTTAATAAAAGCCTGTTTACAGTATGACAACATGGATCCAGTAAGCCTGCTAAGCTATCAAACATGGCAGTGTGTTTCAGAAATGGGAGACATGGAAGCCTAGAGCTCCTTCCCAACCCCGGCTCTGTCCTCTTGCAGGCGTTCCTGGCCACATGCCTGTAGGAGTCCCTCTCCTCTACCTGGGGGACATAGACATCTCAGAGGACGCCCAGCTGCTGGACCTGAAGTCTCAGGTCAGACTTCTCCCTGCCGCGTGCTGTACTTGTGATGTGGCTTCTTCCAGTGAGAAATTAATATATTCTTCTATTTCCTTTTCCCTTGACCACAGTCTGTTCTGATATGGCATTTGTTAGATGCCATGTTCAGGGGTAAGTACTGGCAGGCAGAGCCCGCGGCCCGCAGGGTCCTGGCACCTGTCCTGCCCTTGCCCTCATGGCTGTCACTTACCCGGCTGACAGGCATGCCCCATGTGCTTGTGTTCCAGGCTATCCTTACCATGTATGTCTTGTGTTCACTTTTATTTTTTAGGGAAACATGGTTTCTTGAAACATCTTTGTCAAGCATTCACTTTGCCCCTTTATTTACATTGTTTTGTGCCATTGTGACCCGTGCGTTTTGTGTCAGTTTCCCATGAGGTCAGGACTTACTTGGAGGTTGGGACGCTAAGCAGGAGGTTGGCCCGTCGTTTCACTCAGTGAGTTGTGGAGGAGGATGGTCCTGTCTGGCAGGAGGGCTGGGTAAAGCGCAGCACAGAGAGTTGAGGAAGCACCTTGCTGTTGTCTGACCTAAGATTCATATTGCTTCCTCTACCTACAGGAAGGAGCGTGGGGCCAGTACCTGGCCAGCCATCATTGCGCATCTCCCCAAGCTTCGCTACCACTTTCCTGGCTACTTTAGTTTGGGAGAGAAAATTGCTGTTTGTAGGTTTAAGAAATGGCTGAATATTGGCCCCTGAACGTGCTTCAGGCTAACTATAATCAGGTGCTTGGCATTACCCACCCCACAGTTAGCACAGCAGTCTGGGCCTGCAGGCTGGAGCACAGGCGTCTGAAATATTGACAGTCAAAAGTCCCGTCGTGGGCAGAGCAAGTATGGCTGCCGGCTTGGGGGAGTGCTGCTGAAAGTCGCACAGGGGTCCCCCTTCCCTGGGCCAGACTGCTCTTCTTGGTCACATTTGCTCAGAAGTCTCAGAGGGCTACTTCTGCCTCAGATGTGTCCGTGGAGAGAGACACAGACTACTCAGGACACACTTCAGAAATCTGTTGCTGCAGCTTTTTAAAAGTAGACGTTAGCGGGCTGGGGATTTAGCTCAGTGGCTTAAGTGCCTGCCTGGCAAGCACAAGGTCATGAGTTCGATCCCCAGTACCAAAAAAAAAACAGACATTAGCAATGTTTGAGGTCTCCCACTCTCAGATGTCACTGTGCCATGCTTCATTTGATGTGTTTTTCTGAGTACCTCTAAAAACCAGTGGAGAAATGTCTGTTTCTTTGTCTAGGCCCGGGCCTTGCCACCTGCCTCAGAGCTGGCTGTCCCAGGGCCAGTCCTCCTCAGAGCCTGGACACTGGAGAACAAGCGCCCCAGCAGGCTCCTGCGCACTGATCGGCAGCAGCTCAAGTACGTGTCTCTTAGGATGCTTGGCCGCCCCACCCTGCTGCCTCGGCAGAGCTGGGGAGCAGATGGACTAAGGGACTCCGTCCTCCGGGTCAGATAAGAGCAGTGAGCCCACTCTGAGCCCTCAGTGAGATCAATGGCATTTCCTCCTACTTTGGGGCAGCATCCGCTTTCCATGTGACAGTAAGGCTTTATGCATTTTTTCTGTGACTTTATCATAATTTAAAAGAATTTGGAGTGAAGCGGAACTTGGGGGTAAGCGTTGCGTTCAGGAAACATCTGACATTGCTGCTGTTGCCTCCAGGAGCTTTGAACTCAGAGCGCATGTTTGGGCATTAAGTGGAGTCGCCCTGCAGGGTTCTGTCACATCACTGCTTGTTAACACTGAAAATGTGACAGCACGGGAGTCTAGACCTCGGCCAGAGGGACACTTCTTCAGCAATTTGGAGCCAGACCTCCATGCTCAGTACTGGCCCAAATAGCCCCAGGAGGGGTTTCTGATTTTCTCCATCTCCAAAGCTGCCATGTTCACAAAATAACCCTTAGTTTAAGGAAAAAGCTTAAAATTGTAAAAAGGAAGTTGTCACAAAAAAATAAATGATATATCACAGGAATGTTTTGTGTCCCTTACTATCAGGGAATACAAACTGGGACAGAGGGCCGCCATCTGCCTGGAGCCCCTGCAGAAGGAAGAACACTTGGGGTAAGAGATGGAGCTCGAGGCAGGCTCCGCACACACCTTCCCACGGCCGGCCCGCAGCCTCTAGAAAAGCGGAGCAGCCCAACAGGGCACTGTCCTTGCTTCTGCAAGTAGCTTAACAAGCTGGAACAAATTGTGCTCTAGAAAGACACACCTGTGTCTGCTGCCTGGCACTCTTCCTGCCACAATACTGGGGGAGAGTGGATGTTCTGGCAACCACACAAGAAACCCTGAGGCCCTGCAGCTTTTCAGGGTGTTAGGACAGTCTGTCACCACACTAGTGCCAAGCAGCACCCTTACCCTGCCCTGGCCTGCTGTCCTCCCCCTCTTCACCTGACATGCAGCATGCCTGCTGGTCTGGTCGTGCTTCCTCCCCCCCACTTGAGAACCTAAGCCTTGAGAGCATGCGCTCAAATTCACTGTTCCTGCAGCAATGCGTTCCTGATGCAAATCTGTCCGGGCTGCTTCCTGGAGGTGGCGTTCTGGGTACTGTGTGGACACTCCAGCTTCACACAGACAGTCAGGGCCAGGGAGTAGGCTCAGTGGCAGAGCACCTGGCTGGCATACCAAAGGCCCTGCAGTGCACCCCCAGCACTGCCAAATAATTCAGCAGTTACGTTCCTTTCCAGATAAATTGCACCAGTCTCTGTCCTCAGAAGCAGAGCTTATCGGTATTTAGTTCCCCTCACGCTCAAGCCAGTCTTGAGTAGTTCACTGTTGAGAGGTTTTCTGAGGTGATAAATGAAAGGTGTTTCCATTCTCTCCAGTGCTTTGATTGCTAGTAACGTGGGCCATGGTTTTTTTTTTCTTCAAACAAAAAAAAAAATGAAACAGAGGGTAGAAATAATACAAAATTTCAAAAAACAAAAACCAGTAAGAAGTCACTAGTTGATAATTACATATTTTCCTCTTAGAAGTAGTTGTTCAAATTACAGAAGTAAAGCATACAAAGTAGATATTTAAACAGTGAGACTGCAATTAGTTCTGTTTATCCAACAAATACTTACTAATATGGTTATCAATCCTACACACTTAAACATACATGCAATTATATCCTTTAGAATACTTTTCCTCTTTTTTTTTTTTTACAATAACTATAATCAATTCTTGTAAACTGTTTAGAAGTTCTACACGTGTATAAGTCTTTACATGTATACCTAGCCTTTCTGTATTAGAGGGAAAAACAAATCAAAACAAGTCAACAATACAAATCCTAGAGAAACAGGAAATGAAAAGGACATATAAAACCACAATACTAGGTGATCTATAGTAGTTACTATGATGTCTCTTGTTACTTTCAATAAAATTGTCTATATCATCAGGTATAGTATAATTAAACTTAGCAGTACATAACACTATTAATAAAATCCAAATGTTTGAGACATTATAGTTCTTCAAAGGCAGTTAATAATTAAACCAGAATGGGTATCCTATTGAATCTTGTCATCTTTAGAGTAGTTGCCTCTACTCTCAGACTTGATACTCTCAAGCATATCAGATTCGAATAAAATCAGTCAAGACAAAAAAACAGCGATATAGCCAATCTTCTCTGCCTCATCTCTGCTATGCTATTTTTCTGTTGTTGTTTACTTTTCTCCTTCATTACACTGTCTGCCCCTTTCATTGAGGCCTTTCTGCCATTATTCCTGGAATCCTGGTGATTTTCTTCTTTCTAGAATGAATGTCCTTCAGTATTCTTTGCAGGCTTGGATTGGTGGTCACAAACTCCTCCAGTTCCTCTTTGTCGTGGTAATATCTTGTCTCTCCATTAATTTTGAGAGACAGTTTTGCAGAGTACAACAATCTGGGTTAGAGGTTATTTTCTTTCAGGGCTTGGAATATTTTTCTCCAAGCTCTTCTTGATTTGATAGTTTGCATCGAGAAGTTTGCTGTGATTTTGATGAGTTTTCCTTTATAGGTAATCTGTTTCTTTTCTCTGACTGCTTTTAATATTCTGTTCTTGTGATGGATTTCTGGGATCCTGATTATTATATGTCTGGGTGTAGATCTGTTTTGGTTGTAGCTGGCTGGAGTTCTGTATGCCTCATATATCTGAACATCACTTCCGTTTCTATGCTTGGGAAGTTTTCCTTAATTATTTCTATGAATAGCCTTTTTATTTCATTTGTATGTGTCCCTGCTTCTTCGTTCACATTTTTTATTCTTAAGTTATAAATCCTCTTGTCATCTTCTAGCCTTTGTATTGTTACTTCCTGGTTCCTTGTTATTTTTAAGAGATTCTTCCTTTTGTGATCATACATTGCAAACCTATCTTCAAGTTTTGAAAGTCTGTCTTTAGTTTCTGTTAAGAAATTTTGCCAGCTTTCAGTGTAGTTTTTAATTTCCTGATACTCTCTTTGGATCTGTTTCATGTATTCTAGATTTTGTTTATATTCTTCATCAAAGGCTTCTCTCCTTTCTCTGGGTTCCTCCATTGTTCCATTTGTGTCTTCTTGAGGAGTGCCCAGCATTTCTTTTATTAATCTTCTTATATCTTGCTTCACCTGAGTTAGAATTTCAGATTTAGTGCTCGCTTTGGCAGCACATATACTAGAATTTCAGATTTAAATTCGTTGTTGAGGTCATGGAAGTATTTCTTTATTTCCATTGAGGCCGTGTCTGATACTGCATCTTTGCTGCCCTCAATCTCCTCCGTATTTACCTCTCCTGTACTTATTTTCCCTGGGTCTGTGGTTGGAGGCTTTTTGTTGTTTCTTTGTCTTGTCATGCTTCTGGTTTCTTTCAGACAGGTAAATAGTGGAGGTCTCAGGACCTTTTTGCAGCATACTGGCTAGGGAAGTGCTGCCCTCTCCAGTTTGCTGTTGATCTGTGAGGTGCACGCAGGGGTGATGTGGGCCGGCCCCTCCCCTCTAAGACAGTCAACCAGTGAGTGTCTTCAGTACATTTGTGTGTGCCCTGTGGATGTCACAGGTTCCAGACAGCCTCGTCCCTGGCTATTGGGTCACAACCAGGGGCACAGCCCAGCCCAAGCAGATCCCACCAACCAATCTGCTTTGGGCCAGGAGCCACCAACTGCCGCTGCCTTGGTTGTTGATTCAAGCCAGCCCTGCCCAAATCTAATGTTGTCTAGCCATTCATCCCGCTCTGGGGAATCCAGTTCCCAGCACTCACCAAAGTCCATGCAGCTCGGTTCGCTGTTTCCACTCCCTGTTGCAGTGCTTCCTCCCACCAAGGGTCTCGAGCTTGGAAGCCCCAGCTCTAGGCGGGGATGCAACCTCAGCTTGATCATGAGTCACCCGACTCTTAAGACGCACCCAGTACAGCGACCAGAGGGTTCCCAGCTCCAGCCCTCTGTCCACGCTTTTTTTTTTTTCCTTTTTCCTCAGTTTCTTCCTGGGTCGTGAGAATTCCTCTCCTTTTGTCTGATCTTCTCCATGGTGTTACCGTCTCACATCTGAGTTGTTTTTCTCAGAGAGGCTCTCTACCGTGCTACCTATCAATCGGCCATCTTGGAGCAGGATGCAGGCCATGCTTTCAAAGGCTGATAAACGCTTGTGTTTTGTGACTGAATATATTGTCTCATTTACTTTGCCTGTTTTTGTAAAAGGCTCAGAAAAAAGTGTGTAACTTGTGCAGCCCCCTGTATACCAGCTTTGGACCGTGTGTCACACTTGTACTCACAGTGTACAAGTGTCTTTTTTTATATAGGTTGTGCCCTTTTGCCGAACAGCCTTGGTGCTAGGCCCTAGCACTGCCCTTGTCCCACGGCTCTGCTGTCCTTGGTCCACCAGCAGGGCACTCTTGCTGTCCCCAAGGAAGCTTCTAAAACCACCTCATCCTCCCTAGCCTTGGCCCCTGCACACTGCTGCTGTGACACCTTTTCCTGCAGCTGCACCCAGGGCCACACCTGCCCCCCTGAGCTGGGGCTGGCACCTCAGGAGTCACCTCTCTCAGCCGTCCCTCCCTTGCCTACAGCCTCCCATCATGCTGCACCCGTGTAGCATTACAGAAGTTAAAAAATCCCTCCTTGTCTTGCCGCCCTTTCTGCCGAGCATTCCCTGTGGCTGTAACAGTGCCTATGTCACCAGCTTTCTCTCCGCCCTTCATTCCCCTCTCCCCACTTCAAGAACCTGTTTCTGCTAAGGTTTCTTTCTCTGGCCTCAACTCTCTTCCCAACTTGCAGCCAGGTTTCTCCTCCCTGGATGCCCCCCAGCACCTCGGGTATGTTGCTCCTAGACGAGCATGTTCATCTCCCTCAAAACCACCTTCCGGCTGGCTGCCCAGCTTCCGGTTCTGCACCGCATTTCCCAGTCAGCTGAAGGGGCCTGCATCCAGCTCTGTTCCTGCTGTCCTCCCCTGGGAACGATCTCTGTCTGTCTGTCTGTCTCTCTGTCTCTCTGTCTCTCTCTCTCTCTCTCTCTCAGGACTTTGCTGTGGCCCCCGGTCTTCACTCTGTTTACTCAGGATTGAAGGAAATTGGGCAGAGAATAAAAATTGCCCACTGGCACTGAGGATTTCTTGTTTGTCTTTTGAGAGAGAGTCAGTCTATATAGTTTAGGCTGGCTTGTGCTCACTGTGGAGCCCAGCCTGGCAGCAGTTCTCCTGATGTGGCTTTAGGCTGTGCTTTCCCAACAGATATTGGTGCTAAGCATTTTTTTCAATAGCCTGTTTGACGTGTATGTGTCTATTTTGATGAAATGTCACTTGGCCTCAGAGTCATGTGATCTTCCTGCCTCTCTCAAGTGCTGAGCTGACAGGCATGCTCTACCTCACCTGGCTGACATGGAGGATTTAGGGCATGTTGCCTCGTTAAAAGCCCGGGGAGTCAGAGGGAACATCGCCTGTTGCCCTAGCAGTTTACATTTTGCCCACTTTCATGACCTCTCTGTCCTCTGGTGCAGCCCACAGGATGTGCTGCTGAGGACACAGATGCGCATCCCGGGGCAGAGGGCCTACGCCCCAGCCGTGGACTTGGTGTGGGACACTGCCCGAGGCAGTACTGCAGGTGCTCTGCGGCAGAGAGTGGCTGATTGCTATGCTCTTCCTGTGGAGAAAATTGAAATTGCCAAGTACTTCCCAGAGAAGTTTGAGTGGCTTCCCATCTCCAGCTGGGTAATGTCGAGGGGCCTCCCACCTGTGGGGCTTGGGACTGCCATTGGAGTTAACCAGTGTTTCATAGTGGTAGAGCACTCAGGAGGAATTTCAAGTTGAGTTTTAAGATGTTCGATCTTCCTATAGAATCAGCAAGTTACCAGGAAGAAAAAGAAGAAAAAGCAAGATAATTTGCAAGGGGCACCCTATTACTTGAAAGATGGAGACACGATTGGTATTAAGGTGGGTTGTTTAACAGCTATTTTACAGCTCAGACAAGACAGGCAGCTCAAGTGATTTTTATAGAGAAACTTTCTCAGTAGGTGATTAGAATACAGATAACCTATGTCAGCCAGGTCATGTGAGTAAGAGGTAATGCCAGGTGATTCATTTAAGGACAGTAAACCTTTATATCAGAACTGCCAAGGGTACTAGAAGAAAATTTAGACCAATTGTGTTTATGACCACAAATGTAAAAATCTTAATAAAATACTAGCAAACAAAACTTCCAACTACATTTTTTTTTTTTAAATCGGTACTGGGGATTGAACTCACAACTGCGGGCTTGCAAGGCAGGTGCCTATGCCGCTGAGCTAAATCCCCAGCCCCTACCAACTACATTTTTAAAAATATGTCTATATGAGCTGGGCATGTGACATCTACCTGAAGCCTCAGCACATGGGAGGCTGAGGGAGGAGGCTTGCTGCAAGTGCAAGGCAGCCTGGGCTACCTACCATAGCTCCCCAAGGTAAGACCATAGCTCCCCAAGATAAGAAAGACCAGGTCATGTATGTCTGCACCAGAAGATACACTTGGACTTACTTGGGGGATGTTTTATTTTTTCATGTGCAGCAATATATATTTATTTATGTTCAACAGTTTACATTTTCTTAGCTACGGTCATGTTATAACTCTCCAAACACCAAAGTCTGGCCTAAATTATTTTGTGGTTCCTGTAGAACCATTGGCCCCAGTCACCAATGCCTCACGATAGTGCTTTCCATAAGGGAGCACTTCGTGTGCCAGTAGTTGCCTGCCACCATGACAGTTGTCACCGTGCATGCATGGCCTCGCACACCGTCTGTGCCCGGGGGTCATCCACTAATACAGGTTTCTTTATGCAGAGGCACTCCCTTGGGCATTTATAAATATTTATAACTTATAGTATCATGTTTTAAGTATTAATGTCAGTAATATTATATTTAATTACATATGAATATTACTTTATAACTCCATTGTGTGTGCTTTGCATGTTGCAGTCTACATATGAAATGTGTTCATTTGACAATGTTAACTGGGCTTATTCTGGGGTAAGGGTTATAGTACAAACTCCTAAAAAGTCAGGCCAGGGCTGATTTTCCATTTCGGTCTTATTTTGGGGGAAATAGGGTACATAGTAAGAAAGAGCCTGTCTCAAAAACAAAAAGTGTTTTTACATGTCCATGCTACCACAGTGTTGGCCTGTGTCAGGAATGCAGGGTAACAGTCCAGTACGTCACACAGCTCCTGGGCCACAGGCGCCCGCTGCCGCCTCGCTGCTCCTACTCGGCAGGGAGTTTTGAGGAGCTTTGAGGAGGGCAGCGTGCATTCCTGACAAGAAGGAACTTCCTCGCGGCAATGACCTGCAGCACGTGTGGTCAGCCGCCCTCTTGCGGGCCGTCACTAAGGGTCAGGACTGTTGCGGCTCCTCAGGCAGCGTTCTCTGCCCAGGAGCCCTCAGAATTGTCCCTTCCTGCCCCCTCCTTCCTTCGGGCAGCATCAGAACAATGACTGAGCAGCCAGCCTGCACCTCTCTAAAGTCACGCTTCAGCTGTGGCTGTGCACAGGCGACACAGCGCAGCAGCCTAGGTGAGGCCCTCAGAGATGCCTTGGTCTGGCCCGGGCCTGGTGGAGCATTTGTGGGTGAAGGCAAAGGTTGCAGTGTTGCTAGTTGATTTCCCCTGAGAAGTACATTCTGCCCTCCACGTTTGTTTCCATCAAGCACCAGCATGGGTCTTACTATTAACCCAGATATGTTTATTTGAATGATTGCTGTTGCTTATTTAAGTTTTGAAATACCTCTTAAGTATAAGCTGAACAGATGTCTGAAAACATTGCTCATTATTTTGAAATGCAGAATCTCCTGGTTGACGATGATGAGGATTTTAGTACAATCAGAGATGATGTTGGAAAAGAAAACCTGAAACAGCAGGCGCTGGGGAAAAGGCTCAGGTAATTCTCAGGGGTGATGCCCTGGCCTTTTCTGCCCCGCTTGTGAGCTCCACACACGCCTCACACACTTCCGCCCAGCTGTGGCAGCAGCGCCTCAGTTCCTGGCCATTGCTGCCCAGGCCACTGTTCCCTTGGCCTCTGCTCTCCCAGCTGCTGCTCCCAGGCCACTGACCCCACCAACACATGGCCCTTGGAGCTGGGGGCTTTCACATGTACTCCTGGTGCCCCCTCACATCCCACAGTGCTCACCCCTGGTGCTGCGCTGCTTCTGCCTGTGCCAGGCTGTTACCCAGCCTGGCCCTGCTCACCTAGTCCCCCAGGCTCCACCACCATGTTGGGTACCAGGGTGGTGGGCACCACTGGCCTGCAGAGGGACCGGGCCTGCAGCTGGCAGCGCAGAGCCTCCCCGCATGGTCTGAGGCTTTCAGGGCATGGCAGCGGGGTGATGTGAGCCGATGTGTGGGTTTAAAGAACCCCTTTGCTGCTGGGTAGTGAGAGTTCCAGAGAGAAGAGTAGATTTGGGGACTGGCAAGACTGACACTTAAATGAGAACGACAGGTGGTGGCAGTGGGGGGAGATGAGAATGTGGGCCCGAGCCCAGAGTTAGCCTCTTTCCCAGCTGCCCCTGTGCAAGTGCAGCGTTGGGCAGCAGCTTAGGTGGCGGCTCAGCATGCTGGGGACACCATTGCCTCCACTGGGCACATGTGGACAGACTCCGGGCACAGCCACTCTCTCACCAGCAGTTCTCTGCTCTCCTTTCAGTGCCACCTCCAGGTCTCCCTTCTCTGCACCCCTTGGCCTCAGGACCCCATTGTCACCCAACCCCTTTGCCCTGTCTGCCCTTCCCCAGGTACATGCATCCTTGCCCCATTCCCAGCTCTGCACCCTGTAAGACCTGGTGTTGTGCAGCAGCCAGGATGGCAGGGGTCTCGGCTCTGTTGCTGTGGGGTTTCCAAAATAAAACCCTCTGTGTGGATGTCTGGCATCCACAGCACACATACCCAAGTCCCGAGAGGGAGCCATATTTCAGGGCGCCCACCTGCTCCTGTCAGTTTGTGTCACCCAGGTTTCTGGGCTCTGTCACTTTCCCTCCCAGGTGAAGCATTTTAAAACGAGAGCTGCTGTCACTGAAACACCTGCGAGTAGCATCAGAGCAGTCCTATCCGCACCAGCCAGATCAGCCGGGTGACCCGGAACTGCTGTCCATTGTACTTCTTTAGAGTTGTAGTGCTCCCAAATTCAGAAGCCGTGGCTGACGTGGCTCCGCTTGCAGTCTGCACCCCTCCCTCCTTCTCGCCTTCCTTCCCTCCCTCATCGGCCTGTGCCCTCCAGAGACTGTCACCCACTCGGCCTTTCCCGGCCTGCAGGCAGAGGAGTCTCGAGCAGCTGCCTGATGCTGTCACAGCACTGCCGCGGGCATGTATGTGGGACGTAGGTGTGGGACAGGATGGCTGGCTCAGAGGCTGTGGCCATTGCTAATTTTAGAAACATACTTGTAAGTAAAAGGATAGCAAGTCAGAGGAGGCGGCAGAGAGTATGGACAGCTCACTAACCGGTGTGCAAAATGTTCCACCGGCCAAGCATGTGGCAGCAACCTGTGATCCCAGCTCCTTGGGAGGCTGAGACAGGAAGATTGTGAGTTCAGGGTCTCCCTAGGTTCAGTCCCAAGTAGTACAAAAAATGAAGGTCATAAAAGACGTGCCAGTCCAGACTGCTGCCACAGGCCAGCCCTGAAGGGTGCAGTGTCCTGGGGACAGTGTCCTCTGCTGGCAGCCACAGGCCTGGGACATGCACCTCCCTGGCACAGGCCCCCAAACAAACTGGAAGCCTTCTGCACAGGCCCCACAGGCAGGAGTGGCAGCCAGGCAGCCACACAGTGCCCGCAGCACCGGGACCGCTGCGCATATCCAGCTCCTGCACTGTGAATGTCTAGCTCAGGAAGGGGGTGGGTCGCCCCGCCCTGGGCAGTGTCCTTGAGCAGACAAGACCTGAGTCCGGCCTCGCACCCTCACCCATGGTGTGGGCTGTGGTACACGCCTGGGGCCTCCGTGAGCCTGGGAAGCTTTGCCCCATGCAGCAGCCCTGGCACCGGACTCCCTTCCGGCCCCTGGGCCTGGGGCGCGCCTGCAGTCAGTGCTGGCCTCTGTCTCCACAGCCGGGAAGCCCTTCGCGCACAGAACGGCGACATGCTCTCCAGTGCCAGGACACCTGCTCGGCCCCGAGGACCCGAGGCTGCTCTGTCCATCCACGTGGACAGCTTCCGATAGCGCTGGGGCCAGCACCGTGCCGTGGCTGTGGGCTTTGTGACTGGGTGAGCAAGCGCGCCACACTGAGCCTGCGGTTCCCACTGCCGCCCCATGTGCAGCCAGTATGCTGACAGCGAGTCCACCCTCCAGTGCTCACAGGTGGCTTTCACGGGCCAAGCAAAAGTAGACTCAAAGCCCTCGCCTCCAAGTCAGCTGAAGGCCACAGAGCTCAGAATGTTGTGCTGCCACCTGCAGTGCCACAGCCTTTGCTATTAGGAGGCAGCAGAGTCATCACAGACAAGCCTGTCATAGTCACAGCCACTACTCAGGACGGGCCAAGCTGAATTCACGAGCAGCCTCCGTTCACACCAGGAAATGTCAGGCTGAGACTCCCGCCAGTGTAGACGGAGGGCCTCACCTGGCTCAGGACACACCTGAGGCTGGAGATGGGCGAGAGCGGCATGGTGCCTTCCCTGCTGCGGGCCGTCTGAGGCGGCCCTGCCCCTCTCCCCGTGCTCCCCCAGCGTCCCCTGCGTGCCTGGCCGAGGTACCAACATGGCCCAGCATCTGGTGAGCACTGGCACCCAGAGGCGAAGGGCAGAGACTGGCAGGAAGGTGCACAAGCCCGAGGCCCTGCAGGGACTGCGCAGCCTGGCGTGGCCTTTGTATTTTCTTTCTTCATTTGGGGGCTGGCGGGGCTAAGCATGGAGAAAGCACTAAGATTTTATTAAAGAAAAACCACCTCTTGCGGTGCCAAGGTGCTCCGTTCCTGTGCCAGCTGCTCCCCACCCCCTGGCACAGGGGCCAGATGCCCGTTCAAGGAAGGCCACGCGACGCCACGCGAGGCGCACTGGGGAATCCGGGCTGCCGCAAAGCTCCCCTTCCCTCCGGGGCCAGGCTTGGCCTAGCCGTGGTAGTGTGGTGGCACCACTGCAGGAAGCAGACTGCCACAGTGACGCACAGCTGGCAGAGCAGTGGGGCAAGCGTCCAGTGAGGGACCCGGGCAGCCCCTGCTGCGTCCTGCTCCTGATGACGGTGCCTGCCACAGCACAACTATTGCAAGGTCCAACTAGCCACGGGGGGGGGGGGGGGGGGGG